>DF357891.1:151621-171119 GCA_000787875.1 Solanum virginianum | reverse complement strand
TGAGCCAAACTTTGTCTTCCAACAAGAGTGAGGTGTAAACAGACCTTACCCCTACCTTTACAAGGAGGCTGTTTCCAATAGACCATCAGCTCAAGAAAATCATTTTCACGACAAAGACCATCCTTTCATCTTGCTATGATAAATAGTAGACAAAGACTTTTGGGATACGAACAGCAAAGTCATAACAACTAAATCCCCAAGATTTAAGCAGTATAAACTTTCTGGAGCAATTAGCCACCGGATTCAAAATACAGATCACTATACTAGTTTCATATTCGAGGCGGCCTTTGTTTTAAAAATTGAAAAACCAAGTTTCCAAAACAAAACTTGCCACCATATTAATTCGGAATTTCAGCTGTAAAGTCATAATGATTCAGATTAGCAGCCGCTCCCCTGCCTAACATCAGATGAACATTTCACCATTTCTTGATTTTCCCAATTTTAATACTTCACAGTTCAATTTTTAACTTGACTAAACTAGCTGGTAGCTTAGCAGATCAAATTAAAATCACAATCCATTTCCATCAAATCAAAACTCAAAGCTGCTAGTACACAATATATGAAAGCATTTCCATTCGCCAGAATAATTAACTACATCTGAATTTTGAGGAAACATCAAACAAGTGTACTTACAACATCACGCATCATTCTTTCCAAGTTTGGCTTTAGAAGGCGGTTAAAGGTCTGGATCACCATCACTTCCAGCATTTTCTTCATGCTAAGTACAAGTAAAGAATCAAGAAACATAAAAATCGAAACTTGTCTAAGCAAATTGTCAGACAAAAAAAAAAAAGAACCTATCGTTTACTTGAGCAAGAATATTCAGTATACAAATTAACCAATATACATAGTCCTAGAGTTGACTTACGTTGGTGAAGAGAAAAACAGGTCATCCTCTGAATTGCTTTCCTGGGCAACGCTATTTGCACCTAAATCATTAGAATTTGACATCATTATGTCATTCATGTAAACTATAATTAGAAAACTCAAAAGGTTTTGGTGGTTGTTGTAGGAGGATGTAAAGATGGATATATCATTTGTGATACATGGGGAATCAAAGTGTATATATAGAGAGAGTGAGACTTTTCTTGGTAAAGAGTTGCAAGGAAAGTGGCCCCAGAAAAAGCCGTGTCCTTTTTTTTGTTTTAAAAGAGACCAGAGATTTAAGATTAGCACACCATCCTACACTAAACTGTGTTGTTGTCCCAAAGTTTGTTTCCGTACAATTAGATCCGTCCCTTGCATAAACCGACCTATGATCTAATATAACTAGATTACTCGCGCTCTTTAAATTTATGTGATATTTTTTTAAAATTTGTTCTGTAATTTTTTTATTAGCAATTATTTAATGTTATCATCTTCATTTTAATTTTATTGGATCATAAATAATATTTGATAATGAAAATAAGTCGCCCAAAGGTAAGTTTTAGAGTTACTTAATAATGACAATTTGATAAAGAAGATAATTTTATTAATTTATCCCTTAAAAACCTTCTTGAAAATTTTACAAATAAATGTAAATATTTTTAAAAAGAATAAATTGCAAGGGTAATATAGAAAATTTTTAATTAATGCTATCTTGATTCAATAAGTTGGACAACTAATATGGGACAAAGATCGATGGAATACTAAAATGGGAAGGAGAGAGTATTACTAGCTTATTTCTTAAATTTCATACCTAATCAAATGGTGCCAGATAAACTAAATTGGGATGAAGTATGTTTTTCTACTCCAAAAATAGATTTTCACTTTTCACATATCAAGAAAAGACAATTATTTTTTGTCATATTTTACACTTCATATTAATAACTTATTCTTCAAATGATTTTTAAGATCTAATGTGATAAAATAATCATGTCAATTATCATTGTTTAATGGGTGTGTTAAGTCTAAATATGATAAGTAAAAATAAACAAAGAGGAAGAGAGTAATTATTATATTCTTATTTGGTAAAGGAACTGAAATTAATTAACATTAAACAACTGATTAATTAAAACTGGAATTAAAACAGGAACAACCGAACAAGAAACAATGAAAATGGAATTGAGAGAGAGAAGAATGTTATTTTGGGAAGAGTGTTTAAAATAATCATAATGGTAATATAATTAATTAAACTAAAAGTACTAGCAAGGTGAAAAAAATTATTAATGAAATTTTACACAAGTCAATTTATCGCTTTTGATTAATTTTTAATTTATAAGCATTTAAGTTATAAGAAATTTAGACGCACGTTTGTCAAACACGTAGATGAAGTTAGATACTTATAAATTATTAATTTATAAGCATTTGATATGACTATATGCAGATAGAAAATATAGTTGGAGGCATTGAGTATTCACCTTGCCATATTGGTAAAGGTGTAACACTTAAAAGATTCATTTCTTTCCTTTTTTATTAACTAAGACCTAATTACCATCCAAAATAATAAATTAAAGATTTTTAATTAGAAATTCAATAAATTGTAAAACTTAAATAAACTTATAAACGTATTGGAACTGCAAAACATGTGTAACTGTACAAAAGTATTTTTGATAAATTCATAAGTTCCATAAATTTCAAATTCGTCAAATAATTCAAGCTCAAGATATTCATACAACTCACACACAGTAATTTCAACGATGAACTAAATCCAGTATATACCACTGGGCCGGCAACCTTGTGTGAGAACTTTAAACGTAAACATCTTGATTCACAAGGATGCAGTTTCTTCTGGGAATTCCTGTTTTATACGTGTACAATGTGGAATATAGTTTAATCTCACGTGTTTTCGGTGTGGCTTATGTGGAGTTCAATTTCCGCTTCTTGGTCATGCGGACCTTTTTAAGTCTAACAGACCTGTTCAGTTCTAACCATTTCGACATGCTGAATATCTTGGTCCAACTCTTCTTGCTTTTGCACGTGGTAGACGCCTCTGGAACCATGATAACGTTGTTCATTTTGCAATGTTCATTAGCATTTGTGACATTTTCTGAAACCATGAATTGTGTGAATTGGTTTTGCGTCATCTCACCATGTTGCAATTCATGAAACTGTATGGCACTTGTGCTGTTGACATATGCCAAATCATCAAATTGAATTTCGTCAGAAGAAACGAATTCCATAAATTTCTTGATAGTAAGAGACATTTCATCTGGCTCTGAATGACAGTCAGGAATTGCATAAGAAGTAGAACATTCAGCCTTCTCTACTCTTTCAGTTGTTCCCTGAATCAAACGTGACGAAATAGTTCTTTGCAAAATCAGAGATTGCGTTGGAATGGACTATTAGTAAGCAAATAAATTTGGTGAAACAGTACTACTCACTGAAGTATTTTGAAACTCTAACTTGCATTCGCCAACCGTGACCAAATTCCCAGAGGGTGGTAAGTGATCCACAGCAGAAATCTCGTTATCAGATTTTTCGACATTTTTCCAGTTTGCAAATGCAGTTTCCACTAACTTGTGTGCATACACCTGCTCGTCAATCCATAAATTGAAGGAGAGGACTAGAAAAGGGCAAACTGATGAGCACATAACAACAACAACAACATACCCAGTATATTCCCACAAGTGGGGTCTGGAGAGGATAGAATGTACGCAGACCTTACCACTACTTCATAGAAGTAGAGAGGTTGTTTACTGGGATCCCTCATCTAAAAAACCCATAGGCAGAATAAACTAGATATGACAAAAAGTAAAAGAAAGAGAACAGGAAAAAACACGACTAATAGCCAAAGCACATGACAAATAATGTATATATAAGGTAAATATGTAGCAGTAATCAAGAACTCACGTGAGGAAGGATAATTATAGCAACAATAAAGTGTAAGTAGAAAGATATCACCTGTAAACAGATGAGCACATACATGACAATAAATACATACCTTTTGAGATTCAGAAAGCATGTTGAAATGACGTAAACCGTCCCCTGAGTCTAACCACATCACCTGACGTGCAACATTAAACACCACCGTAAAGTCTTTCCCCGTCTCCAGATGATGGTACGAGTATTTTCTTCCATCAAGATTGCAAGACTTAGCATGCGCTGTAGCTTCTTCCCAGTATTTTTCGGGCATGCTTTTGCCGACGATCTACAAGCACAAAAAGTAAAAACTCATTTGTATTGCTTCTTACTGAAACGAGAAAAAAATTCACTGTCATGAAGCAGAACCTGGACAAATACAATCAGTAAATTGGCCTAAACAGATACAGAAGCAGGAAATGTACGTATGTATAGGTGCAGCAAAATTTTTCAAAATAGTTGTTCGATATAATTAGTACTTGTTTACCTGGAATAGCTCTTGAGGATTTTTTTGGAGTTTCATTGAGAAATCCTCCACTGTTGTGATATCATTTCCAGTCAACTGCTGATGGAAAGCACCATTTCTGCCAATTTTCGCTAATCTCCATACATCATCCGTTGGTAATGGAGGGAACCGCTTCTTGCTTTCTGCGAAAATCATAACTCAAAAACATTTCCTTTATTAAAGGCAAATAAGTAGAAATATAGGTACTCACTTAAACGTTTATCCTTAACTGTAAAGGATCCTGTCATGGCCGTGAAAATTGAAAAACATCTCATTTTTATAAATTTTTTAAAAAACAAATATCTTTGATCAGTTTCATCGTCAAATAGATTTTTCCTTGGTATATAAGTTAAAGGGCAAGCATATGGAGTGATTGTGTTTGCAGATCTTCAACTTCTTCTTATGCTGTGACTTGTGTTTGAATTTAATTTCGTCAACAGAAACAACGCCTCCTTCCAACCTCAGATATGGATTATGGTCGCGCCCAGATTTTCTACCTCTTTTTGGCATCCAAATATGATTGTTTAGTTCTTGACTCGTCCAATTTTCGTCATCATTAAGTAGAAATATTTCAACTTGTGGTGAGACTAGAGGTACATCTCTGACTACTTGTCCTGTAACAACATCAACCAATTCCAATGTGGTTCCATTGGGGAAAATACAGTCTCCAGTATATACCACTGGGCCGGCAACCTTGTGTGAGAACTTTAAACGTAAACATCTTGATTCACAAGGATGCAGTTTCTTCTGGGAATTCCTGTTTTATACGTGTACAATGTGGAATATAGTTTAATCTCACATACAACATGAAAATACAGAGGCAACATAAGTTCTAAGGGTTTAAGTTAGTTAGTACGCATACTCTAACTTGTGAAAGAAACATGTTATACAAATTAATGTTGAATGCTTAGCAGAATGTTTTACTACTTAAAGTTATTGTACAAGTGATGTGATTGTAATTTGCTATAACATGTTAAATCACACCAATAATATAAAAATTCATTGCACAAAGTGTATTTAACATAAATCCTACTACTAATATTTCAACATAAATAGAAGCAGTGGTAACCATGATTCTGGAAAACATTCCAAATAGCTCTTTGTTTCTCACCTGTTCCGACCAGTCAAAAGTTTTTCCAAGACACAGAGAAATTCACCTTCCACCTGGATATATAAAAATGTTGATTAAATAGTCAGGTATTGGTATACATGTATAATTAAGTAATTAAAAATGTGTTATCTTTAATAATTTAAGCTTTTAGATAAAATATTCACATGTATGATATCATAATAGAACTTAGGTCCTGATTTCCAAAAGATCTCCTTAATTGAGTACTTCATAAAGACTCTCCTGCTATCTTTGAACAATTAATTGTAGCCATCTCAGCCCAAAGATTTTTAATGAAAAATTTCTATAAAGATGACAGTTCACTACTTATTTTATCCACTTCCACAACTAACTATTGCCGCTTTGTTCACTATTATCTAGCTATATATCCAACACGCACAAACGTCATCCTTAAGTCACTATTAACGCTGTTGCTAATGATTTTCACAATCAATCATCAACATCACTAGTCATCATTTAAAATCATTGTCACTAGTCACCGTTTTCATAACTATCATCAATCACTACCTACAATATATCATCTCCATCAGCTATCACAATATATTGCTAACCTCCATCGTCATTCACCACCCCTAGCTATCGGCAGTCATCCACGAAAATAATCTATGCCAACATTTACAAACCATCACCATTAATCTGTTCTACTAGTTACCATTGATATTACTGTTAACTATCGTTACCATCAGCTACTATCCACAATTACGACATCAGGCAAAACCATCTCCAATTGACATCCATAACTATCACCTAGCAGACATATACATTTTCAAAATATTTATTGATACAATATTTGATTAAATTTTTATTTATTAATTTTTAAATAAAGAGGATATTTTATATATTCAAATTTTGAAGAAAAGAATAATTTTTATTAATAATTTCTTAATACAATAGCTCAAACATGTATTCTGACCCAAACATCGTATTTTCATAGAAAAAGGTTCACAAAATCTCCTTAAAATTATGCATTGTCGTAGGCATGTTTGGACAGAAACGGACAGCAGTATCTATCTGTTTCAGCTTTTAGCTGTTAGTAGCTTTTAGATTTTGCTAAAAGACCTTTGTCAATTGACATATATGCCTGCCAACAAAAAAAAGTGCCATATATAGTTACATTAATTATACCCTAATTAGATCTCGGAAAGGTTAAGCTCTAGAGATAAGAGTTCATTAATAATTAATTAGATCTGGGAATTTTCCACCTCAAGAGCTACGAGTTCATTAATTTTGTCCACTCAAAACTATATCAATTTTATTTTTCAAACAAGCCAGGTCTCAACTGTTATAAACTCCCTTCCTCCATCCATTCACCCCCTAAAAATTAAAAATCCCAGAATTCATCCAAAACTTTGGGTGAAAATTGAAAAACATCTCATTTTTATAAATTTTTTAAAAAACAAATATCTTTGATCAGTTTCATCGTCAAATAGATTTTTCCTTGGTATATAAGTTAAAGGGCAAGCATATGGAGTGATTGTGTTTGCAGCCAATTAAACCACAGATCTGAATTCCAACGTTATCCATTTAGCTAGGCTAATTAAGCAAATGAATAAATATATATACACCGAGATAATTATTGCACCAAATTTAATTGATGAAAGAAAGAAAAAACAACCAAATGACCAAAGTAACAAGTAAAAAGAAAGTAAATCCATACATAAAATTAGTTCAAAAATTGAAAAAAGATTACAACTCACCGGAAAAATCGACCACAAGGCCAGTAGAACGAACCAAAAAAGAAAATAAATCCATAAATAAAAATAGTTTAAAAATTGAAAAAAAATTACAACTCACCGGAAAGGTCGACCACAACGCCAGCAGAAAGGTGACGACAATCCGCCGGAGCTTGCAGAAAGACACAACATCCCTTGCGACCCTAAAGAGAAATATGAAGATCCAATAAAACAACAGAAAATGACCAAGTCAAGGTCAACCATACTATTCAATATTATACTATCAAAGCAGTAGCCAATAATTGTCAGCTATAATCCCACATGATAAGTACATAGAGACAAAAGAAAAGGTTACTAGCTAGCTAGTACTACATTTTATTATACCAAAACTAATTTTTGAAAATCCATATTATATACAACAACGTATTGGGATTTGATGAACAGCCAAGAAATGATAACTAGTGTTTGATGTGTTTATAATAATGTGGAAAAGGAAGAAAAAAGATGTATGATATTTGATGTTATTACCTGGTAAAATGAGGAGTATTAGAATTTGATGTTTCAGTTTGTAAGCTTGAGTTACCTTCTTCAAACTCGTTTATGTTAAGTGCCGCCATGAGCTACACTTTTGATAAATAGAACCAACAAAAGGAATGCTACAATCTATATAATTTCTGTAGTCCAAATGAGTGGAATAAATGTATTTATGCAGACACTACGTATATTTATTTCTTTTAGATGGAGCTAGCTAGGGTGTGTGTGTGTGTGTATATATAGTGCATATGCCTCTCCGTTTCCTATGTACTGCATAGAAAGACGCGTGTAATTGACTATCTATTTCTTAGGGTATTTATGTTGATCGATATTTCTATGCTTATCGGTCCAACAATATTTATTCACTATTTGTTTTATTTTTTACTTAATTTTGTAAATATATAAATTATTTTAAAATTTATTTTTCTAATAATCCAATACTATTAAAATCAATTATTTACATGCTCATGATAAATAAAAGAACCAACTTTTTATTTAAAAAGAATTATAAAAAAAGCTAACTTTGTCTTCATCAATTAGTACTAAGTATGACAAGGAAGTAATTCTTAACTTGAAGTTAAAGTGGGCTTCATAAATTTCAACCCAATATAATTATCCATCACATGTTTGTTTGTAGCCACTAGCCAGTAAAGTAATTTTGGCCACTTACAGAAGCCAACACTTGTAGCTTTTACACACCCTCTCTTTACAATCTACATACTGTACACAGGTACATAAATTTCTCGGTAATTATCGCTCTATTTTTAAGTAGCGAGTCTTATAAAATTTGACGCTAAATAGAATCAACGGTAAATTTTATTATTTTTTTAGTATGACAGTACAGGCTTGGATGTTGGACCAAAGCATTATTGAATTGAATCGGGTGATTAAATTGTTCCATTTTTTTGCAATTCTTTACGAGATCTCTTCTAACATTATTTTAGGCGATTTCTTTAATTTATTTTTAATTAATAAGACGTTATTTATTTTGATTTATTATTCATCCCAATTTTCGTACGTTGTTTAAATACCTTTATGACATGAAATTGAAATCCGACGAATGTGACACATTCTATTTTAAGCTTTCCTTCTTATATTTAAGTACTGTCATTTTGCTTTTCATTATTAGTTTTTTTTTTCTCTTTTTCTTTTTTCTATTTTTTCATATCTAGTATCTTCTGTTTATGAGCTTAATTTTTGAGAAGAGGGTTTCAGAAAATAGTCTCTATATCTTATAAAGGTGGAGGTAAGTCCTGCGTAATTTTTACCCTCCTCAGACCTTATTTGTGATTTGTGGGATTCCACTGAATATATTGTTGTTGCTGGGTTCTAATTTTCTGCTTACTTTTTCTTGATGTCCCAATGGTCCAACCAACATTAAATTCCTACTTTGATTTCACACAAATATGGCTACATATGGTCGAAATTCAAAACCTAGCACCACTGAAGTTGAGAATTTAGATCAATTCAAAATCCCTCCCCCTATATATATCGAAATCATATTGCTAGCTTTAGACATCTCATCCTTCACTAGCAAAATAGCAATCAACAACTTCCTCAGTTGTGATATATAGGTCGATGAGATCTTGTTTCTTGTTCTTGATCTTGATCTTGATCTTGATCTTGAGTTCAAGAGCTTTTAAGCTTGTTCTTGAACTTGAAGGCTTGAATGTTTGAATTCTTGAATTTGTGGAGAAATTGTGGCGTTCGATCCACGAGCTCTCTCTAGCTTTTTATTAGAATTCTTGATGTGAATTCTGAATTATGAAGACCCCTATATATACTTGTAGAATAGAGGAATCATGATATAATCAGACTTTCTCCCGGCCAATCAGATTTAAGTGACATGACATATTGAGCTTTAATGAAATGGGCTTGTCATTTTGACACATGACATGATCCTGTTGGCTTCTTTGTTTGACTTGGCGTGCCACGTTATTTGACATGTTGTGTCAAGTGGGCCTCTTGGATGAAGGGATATGAGGCCCAATGAAGTGGGTCATCTTTTGTAGCCCAAATAAATGAATTTAGGCTTTTAATTAAATTCGTATTTTATTGAACTTAATTAACAAACCTGATTATACTAATCCACAATACGTATTTTTTTGGACTAATATATTTTGATTTAATATAATTTGAATCATATTATAAAAATTTGTCACAAAAAGAAGTATATCTTGCGCCTTTGGGAAAAGATTTGTAGCAAACTTTCTAGAACTTCTCTAGAGTCACTTTCATTTTACAAAGAAGATATTTATGAGATTCTCCAAGAGATGAGTGAGACGCGTCTCATAGATCTTTCATCACTAAAGCATTTAGTGGAATCTCTCTTTGAGCTAGCCGCCTCCTATGACCAAGAACGCTCCAATTTTGCAGATAGGGTGCATGAGTCACTTAGGACGGAGGAGGGCGAGAAGACCAAACATGCTTCTTCTAAAAGGGAGTCACTAAAGAAGGTCAAGAAGAAGTTAGCAACACTACTGGCGGAGCAAGAGGAACTTGAGGCTGCTATAGGTGCTGCCAAGAAGGAGATTGAGGAGGTTCAAGCCAAGATCTTAGTTGCTGAGAATGAAGTGTCCTCTTATGAAAACATAGACTTCTTAATGACCGATGATTCAACTCGCTTGGAGCATAGGAGAGAGGGCTTACAGGCTAGTCATCAAAATTTGATCAACTACAAATTATGCTTAGATTAAGCTCCCTTCCTTTTTTTTTTTTTTACATTTCCTTTCTTTATTTTCTCAAGATTTAGATTGATATGTTAGACAATTTTATAGCAATAGAATTTCTATATTATTTTTTATTTCATATCTTGCATTTGTGGTTCTAACTTAAATGTTTCACATGTTTTCTTTTGCTGCAAGCCTTGATAATTTAAACTTAATTCACGTTTGGAGCGCTAGTAAGAATGAAAATAGTAAAAAGAAATCCTTCCTCTTTTGAAGTTTGTGCATCCGCCTTCGCAAATTTTATGCAACTTAATGCTTTAACTTACGAAACGAATAAATTTAAAGAATATCAACACAAAACTTGAGAACATGAGGACTGTCACTTGCACACTCGCTTAATTTGGGACCAACTTGTAGACCTTGGGGACTTTAGCCTGGAAACTTGGGGAATATGAAAATTTTAACTTACAAACTTGATTGAATTTGAAGACCTCAAGCATGTCATCGAAGGAACTCACATTTCATAGGGTTTTGCCCACATGAGGAATCAAGTAAGGGACATGTTAACACTCATGCAACTGAACTTAGAATATAATTCCAAGCGCCTACGTACCTCAATGAAGAGGATCAAGTCACAACGTAGTTCTAGGAGGGAGTATTTATACTATTGCAGGTCAGGAGTATCATGTACTTTTATACTCAAATTTCAAGGACCATAATTTTCCTCAAGGGTAGTACTTCTTAAGGAATTTTGCATTTATATGATCGATTCTTATGCCATCTGCATCAACAAGCTTGTAAGCGCCATTTGAGTAAACCTCTTATACTACGTATGGTCCATCCCACTTCGAGGTGAATTTGCCGCCGGACTTATGTAAAGTGATAATGGGCTTTCTTAATGCGAGAACTTGGTCTCCAACTGGAAAACACCTTGAACAGACCTTTTTATTAAAGGCACGAAACAAACAAGCTTGATAGCATTCAAGATTTTGTTGGGCATCTAACCTCTTTTCATCAATTGCTTTTAACTCGGCAAGACATAGTCGAGCGTTTTCTTCCTCAATGAGCCCTTCTTGGATAGTCAATCTCAAAGACAGTATCTGACGCTCGAGTGGAAGGAAAAAGCGAGTGAATATGGGGTTGCTTGAGTTGGTATGTTGTCCTATATGCCCACAAGGCTTCTTTCATTCTTTCGTGCTAGTCTCTTTTGGACTTAGAGACCAAGATTGCATAGAGTCTTATTGAATGCTTCGGCCAGACCGTTGGCGGCAACATGGTACATAGAAGATTTTCGCTGCTTTAAGCCAAAGAGATCGCATATCTTATTCATCAACTTATTATCAAATGGCTTGCCATTATCCGTGATTATGTATCGTGGAATGCCAAACTGGTAAACAATGTTTACGCAAATGAAGTTTGCAATGTTCTCCTTCTTGACTTCTTTAAGAGCTACAACTTCGGTCCATTTTGAAAAGTAGTCCATCGCAGCTAAGATGTATAAGTGTCCACCAGAGGATTTTGGCAGTAGTCCAACAATATCCAATCCCCAAGAATCAAACGGCCAAGATATAATAGTCGGGTATAAAACTTCAGGCGGTTGATGTATGAAGTTTGCATGGAATTGACAAGCTTTGCACTTTCGAGCATAATATAAGCAATCTTTTACCTTGGTTGACTAATAATACCCCATTCTTTTTATGTGAAAATGAAGCTTTGGTCCAAACTGATGTGATCCACATACTCCTGAATATGCCTCTTGCAAAGCTTGAGTAGTTTCTTTCTCACCCGAGCACCGCAAGAGCATTCCCTCAAATGGCACCGCAAGAGCATTCCCTCAAATGATCTCCTATATAATGTGTCCTTGTAGTAGAGAAAAAGACGTGCCCGACAATGAATGTCAGTCCTTCTCTTAGCATCTTCTGGAAGTATCCCATAACATAAATAGTCGATGATGGCTTGTCGCCAGTCCTCTTTATTGGCTTCAGAAACTGTGACAACATGCTCAAGCTCATTCTCCATATGTTCGTCTTCGTCCAATGGTGGTACTACCCATTTTTGGTAGATAGTAACTTGCGTCTGATCAGGAAGAGTCAGAGTCGAGGCTAGAGCAACTAAGGCATCGACCATTTTATTTTCCTTTCTTGGTACATGTTGGAGGGTTACATCTCCAAGCCATCCTATCAACTTTTGAGCATAACAGTGATATGGGCGCAGTTCAGGCTTCTTGACCTCATAGGTTCCCAAGAGTTGTCGAATCACCAATTGAGAATCACCAAAAACTTGCAATTGTAATTGCTTTATGTCAATGGCCATTTCGAGCCCAAGTATTAGTGCTTGATATTCTGCAACATTATTGGAATAATGTTGTTTCAATGTGAAGGAGAATGGTAGGACTTCTCCTTGTGAAGTGACAAACACTACACCTGCACCAGCTCCACCACGATGTGCGGCCCCATCAAAGTACATTTTCCAAGGAGGCTGGATTTCGATGGTCATTGCATCTTCGTCAGGAAGTTCATCAGTTTATTCCCAATTATCTGGTATAGGATGATCCGCCAAGAAGTCCACTAGTGCTTGTTCTTTCACGGCCTTTTGGGGAAGCTCGTCAGTCAATTCCCAATCGTCTGGTATAAGATGGTCTACCAAAATATCTGCTAATACCTGTCCTATTATAACCTTTTAAGGGATGTACACAATCTCAAATTGTTGGAACTGAAGGTACCACCTTGCTAGTCAGTCACTAAGGACTGGTTTCGACATAACAAATTTGATGGGATTTGCTCTAGAAACAAGGCGGACAGTATGAGCTTGAAAGTAGTGTTTCATCTTTTGAATTGAAAAGACCAGCGCCAAATACAATTTCTCGATTAAATGAATTTGGCTTTTAATTAAATTAATATTTTATTTGATTTAATTAATAAACCCGATTATACTAATCCACAATATTTATTTTTTTGAACTAATATATTTTGAAATTAATAAAATTTGACTCATATTATAGAATTTACATTTTGGTAAATTTTATATTATTACAATGACATGTTTGAAAATGAAGTTCAATATTTGTCGAATTCTATCCCAACCCCATTGTGTTATACAAAAATAAAAGGAAGATATAAAATTGACATATACTGGGCATACATATCCATTTTAAGTTAAATACTACTCCGTTCTGACCTGACGCATTCATTAAAAAAGTAATTAACAATAGGTGTTTTACTACATTATCTTTATTAATTAATATTTAGTATTAAGTGTTGAAAAATGATTTGAAGATATTTAATGCTAAAAATAAAATATAAAAAAAATAATTTTTTTTATATGTCAAAAATGATAAGTTAAAAAATATTAATTTATTTTAAAAATAAGTGATAAGTAAAAATACGTTATAGTAATAAATATAAGTAAAATATAAGTTATATAATATTTCCTCTGAAAAGATATTTTTTAAAAAAGAGGAAAATGACTTGTCATCTTAGAAGTAAACAACAAGTGGTCAAGAAATGACTAAACAAGAGTTCAAAATTAAATGATAATTGTCAGAGAATCATGAAAGTGTGGGAAAATAAAGAAAGAAACCTTTTCTTTAATTACCAGAAGACAAGACCAAATAAGAAGAATTTTCATAATTAACAAAACACCCAAAACATACAATTGTCAGGCTGGATAATTGAGATAATTCCTAGGCTTGTTTGCTTAAAATTTCATTATTATCCGATATTGTTAGAGATCTACTAGTTTAATTAATTCTATTAAGACCGAAAGCTTTTTTTTTTTTTAGAATAAAATCAAAGATGCCCGGAAAGTTGAGCCACATTATTTGTTTGTCATTAAGCCAAGAGTAGTACTTGACTTTTGCTCTTTTAAGTCTTGATGATTTCCTACCTACTTATTTGAATTGGCAACTCAAAAAGGAAAAGAAAAGGAATAAAATCAGAAAAAAAAAACACGCCAAAAATTTAAAAAATGTTTGAAAGTGATAGTAAGTAGGGAGGGCAATATGAAGCAGGTTGAGCTCAACCTGTAATTTTTTAAATTGCTCCGCCTTGCTGCAGATGATGATTTTTTTTCATTTTTAATCTGCTCCGTTGACGTTTCTATGATAAGTTTCTGCGACAGGTAAAGATAATTTAGACTCTATTTAGTTGTGTAACACAATTAAAACCAAAAAAACCCAAAGGGTGGGGGGGACGAGGGTGTTAATTGTGCAACAACCCAGCATCTTCTTATCATTGTAATTGAAGGGCAGTGAACAAATCAACTTAGTTACTACTATTTTTGAATAAGAAAATACTATTATATAATTTGACTTGAAATTTTGTTCATATATTAGATCTGTTCGTTCTTAAATTAAATAAGTGATGTGTTTAACTTGAACACGCACAAAAATTAGTTATTCCTAAAAAAAAACAAAGAGTAATTTTACTAACTTACATAGTGATTCACAGTTTTAACTTTTGAGACGCATTTTTGTCCCAACTACCTGTTAACATTTATGTACAAAAAAGGAGACCTACATTCGAATGGTCTCAATCTTGAATGGAAATTGTCACGTTAACCTTCCACATGGACTATTTGTCAGCTTTTTCCAAGTACAAAAATCTTTCTTTTCACAAAGTTTATCTTTTTATTTTTATTTTTAGTTGGGCATGGATTTATATAAAACCTTTAATATATTATGTATTCATATGTTTGGTAGAGAGATACTATAATTATAACACTGATAAATAGAATTAAACTTCATAATTAATGGTGCTAGTAATTTTCACATTATATGGTCATCTTTAATTTCGAGGAAAATACTGGATTAACATGAATAAATCAATCAACTAATACATTTATCCCATCTATATATCTATCTATTTGTTTATATATACAGTTAGTTAGTGACTAATAATGGATTTGATACTATAATAAGTCCATATCAATGTTGATGTTAACATGACCTATATATGTGTTGTTCCACGTTGCTTTGTCATTTATTCCTAATGTTGATGCTAACTGATGGGTATCCAAACTCATCCCACATTGGTGGGTAAGAACAAGTAGAACCTATTTAAATAGGTTCAATTCAATTCATTAATATGAGGTCTTTTGGGAGATGCCCAAAAATAAATCCATGAGAGTTTGGCCTAAAGCGGACAATATTATACTAATGCGGAATTGGGGTGAGGGTGTACGTGGTCCCTACACTAATGTGACCTATATGTTCAAATCTGGCGGCTAACATTGTGTTGGACAAATAAATAATGGGTGAGAATGGAGATAATTGAATTGATGCCCTTTTGATAGGGTAATTTTTGTTTCTAAGGACGACATCAAATTTTTCATGAATATATTTTGGAGGCAAAACATGTATTTTTATACCATAATAATTTGTTAAACTTGCTAGTTTAATACAATAAAAAGATATAGAGAAGGTTTGAGATGTTATTTTATTGTTGTTTAATTTCAAAAGAGTGATTATCTTATCAAGAGTACTTTTCGAATAGCAGATGATATAACAAGTTTATTATTAGTTTATCCTAATACATATAAGATTTATGTATCATATAGATCAACGGTTAAATTATATTTGAAATACTATAAATTATCGCAACATATTTAACCTTTCGGAAATACATACATGTCCCTTCTGTAAATTAATTGCCAAAATTAGGTGTAACAAAAGCAATTAAAATATAAAATGACAAAGTTACTCTTACAATCACACTTTCAATATGTGACTTTTGATCTGCGAATCTACATACAAATTATATATCACTCAATATAAGCAGCAACATGGAGTGGAACATATATATACACATTATTCATATATATATATATATATTTGTATGTATATGTATATGTAACTAAAATTACTTTTATTTAGTAGATATTAAACTTTTTTATATTTTGAACTTTCATATTGAGAACCTTGACTTTGCCACGGTCTACGACAAAAGGACTAATGTAACAATTATGATGTAATAATTAGTCCCAGATGCTTGGGGGAAGATCTTGGTAGATGAAGTCGTCATCATATGGATCAAGAAGATGTGGCTTGTTTGGGTTTATATAATTATAATTATTTGTTAAGCTTGTGCTTGGCATGTAATTAGCAATATTATCAGGTGATGGCTGGAGCTGCTGTGTGTCAGCTGGATAATTATTAGAGCCATCAAGATCAGCCGCTGAGCTGGAAGGAAAAGGCATTTGATGAAAGACTCTTTTAACCAATTCGATTCCAAAATCCTATCACAACATCAAGTCAAAAAGCAAGTCAGTTCATGACCATAATATTAATAATTGAAAAAATGTGGAGTCAAAAATAATTTTTAGTCGAAATAAAACATTGTTATTTTTATTTCCATCTTGAAAGGCTTTTTTTGCCAATTCTATTCCAAAAGCCTGTCACAAGAAGAAAGGGGATTACAATGTGGAGAATTGGATCCTCACCAATAATGTGCGAGTTTTTTCTTATTTTTAAAACTTATTGACTAGAAATGAAGAATTTTCCCATTACAAATAAGCGTGTGATTGAACATAATATTCATACAAATTTTCTGTCCAATCAACTTACCAAAAAGATGTATGGTGGAAATTGAACTAGTAGAAAACTTTTCAACCTTTTTTTTTTCTGCCAAAACACTACTAAGTTTTTTTCTCAATGATTCAAACTATGGCGACTAAAAATTTTTCAATGAGAAAACAGGTGACAAATTAATATGGGCCTATTAAAGTGTACTAAAAGGAAAAAATTCTCCCGGTAACAAAATATAACAGTTGCTTGTTGAAAAAAGGCAATGAAAAAAATCCTTCTTCTTGAATTCTCCAAAGAAATTAATTGAATGGGATTTCTCCCAATGTTACAAGTGGTTTATATTCACATCAAAGACAAGTTTATTTTATTATTTCATATTCTATGCCTCCAACTAAAAAAAAAAAGATTTTCTTGGAGATAACACATTGATTTTCTTGACTTGAAACTACAAAAACAAATCTTTAGCAGAAATCCCAGAAATTAAATCAAAGTTGACCTTAACTCAAAGTCCCTGAAACATTTCTTTCATAGTGCAATTCATTCTCTTTTGTCTCAAATTTTGCATTACAAGGTTGATCTAAATGCACCACAAAATTTTCAGAATTATCTAAAGTGAGATTCCTCATACCCTTTGGGAGTAATCCCATTCCGTTAATTTCTTTGGAGAATTAAAGAAGAAGGGTTTTTTTTTTTTGGTAATGAAGAAGAAGGGCTTTTTTCAAGAAGAAGGAGGGATGGTTTTAATTTTTATTTAATAAAGGAAATGAGATTTATATGTTATTTCTAAAATGTCTTTACTAATAGTTGTTAGTTCGTTAAGTTTGATGATATCGTTAGTCATCGGATTGAAATAGCACACATTGCTTAATTGAAGGTCAAGAATGCTTAGTCAAATAACACAAGAACTAAAAGTGGAATTAAGTAATAACTCAAGGATTAAAAACGTCATTTTCCGTATTTATTATATAAAAAAAGTGATTTGATATAATTATCACTATTATTTATTATTTTTTAATCACTTGTCAAATCAACAGTGAACAGTTAAAAAAGGAAATGAAAAGGTAAAAACAGAACCTTTTGAACTTGGGTGAGCTGTTCGACAGGCAGGAAGTGACGCTCTTCATTTACTCCAATCAATTCTCCCACATCAGTAAATACCACTCGTGAATTTTCGTATCTTTTCAAATCAAGTTTACCCTTTGCCTGATTTACTGCTGCATCCAATTTCTTACCGGGCATACGCCTGCCAAGGATCTTTATATATACAAATGTTTTAGATGAAATCAAAAGAGAAATATTAACCTACCAGTATCAAGGAATTTTGCATTTTGAGGAACCTTGACGGAAATCAAAATTAAATTCTTACCTTGAGTAGATTTTCCCGGTTCAAAAAGTAGTTAGTTAAGAAGTCCCTGACGGTTAAAATGTTTTCCTTCATCAAACGATTATGGAAAGCGCCGGTTTTAGCAATATTTTGCAGTTTCCAAACTTGATCGTCAAGAAATAGTGGCTTCCGGCTCTTTCCCACTGCAAATTAATGAATTAACCACAAATACTCTCATGTACTAATTCAAAGGAATTAATTAAGTACGTACTGGCACGACGATCCTTAACAAAGAATGGTTCAGTGACTTCTTCCACGACTCTAGCCCCAATATCGTGGGGATACACAACTCTGGCGACTAGTCTCACTTCACGGTTTTTCAAAGGCACTCTAGTATGTTTCAATGAAACATGACTTACACTAACTCTGCCATCTTTCAAGCTGACATGTGGATCTCCTCGAATCAGCGATTTATCGCCACCAAAACTTGTAAAATCTTTCTCAACAACAGCTATTTCCACCTTTGCTGATGCTTCTGGCCCAGAATTGACAATATTCTGAGTAAGTGAGTCAATTAAAAGTAGATCTAAGGTTGTTCCTTCTTGATCTCCTATGGGGAGTCCAGTATATATTGGACCACTTATATTATTTGAAAACTTTAATGTTAAATGCCCTGGATATTCATGCTGGTCAGATGTGTTCAGATTTTCACGTGCTTTCCTGAATAACATGCACAAGTCTCACTATCATACGGAACAACAATTAATTAATAGCTATGAAATTAAATTTGAATAGAGAAGCTTATCGTTGTATGCCTTTTGCGGGTTGAAATCTGTACAGCCTGTAGTTGAGCAAGCAACTTAATTAGAGTACTAATGTATAATTAAAACCTTAATTATGTTTAAAGAAAGAAAGATTCTCCTGGACATTCGCATAACAAGTTGGAATAAATGGGACACATAAATGGTGCACATCATAATATTTTTACTTCTGACATTGTCCATTGTTTATTTTGTAGAGACATATACTATTCAAAAACAAATCTAAAGATTCAAAAACTAACTAGTCAAAAATCTTATATTATTAACCTTAAAAAACAATCTCTGCCACATATCAATACTAAATACTGTAAAAGAGAAAATCTGGATGTAATTTGTTCACAGCAAACAAAACAAAGACAAACATATTTCGGACTGCAGGAAATATAAAAAGCTGATTGGTTGTATTTTCATAGACAAAAACCAACCAACCCATTATGATAGAAGCACGTGTTAGGCAGATATTTGCTAAATACCAAAAAGAAAAGCTGCTGATTTTTGGGTCAAAGAGCTTGGATGATTTAAAATATTAATACTTAAGAT
>DF357891.1:118442-136310 GCA_000787875.1 Solanum virginianum | reverse complement strand
TAGATTTTTTTTTTTTTGTACATCGTAACCTATGGATTAGATGGAAAAATGGAAAAAACATAAATCATAACCAGACGACCTTTGTGCATATATATATCATATAAACCAATTCTACAGTCTTGACCCATTTTTTTCTTTAAAAAAAAAAAAAGTATGTCGGCAGTAAATATGGCAACTG
Organism: Solanum virginianum; assembly: GCA_000787875.1. Classification (NCBI taxonomy): domain Eukaryota; kingdom Viridiplantae; phylum Streptophyta; class Magnoliopsida; order Solanales; family Solanaceae; genus Solanum; species Solanum virginianum. Next base: position 136,132 of record DF357891.1, on the reverse strand, counting down.
AAATATATAAAAGGTTGCTCCTTTATTTTATTTTATCAGAGTTGAACATAAAATATCAAAGGTAAAATTGTCAAATTGAGTTGAAACTTTTGGTAATCTAATGTTCTGTATGGTATTTGAGTATAGAATTTAATTACAGGATTTGAGTTTGGAATTAATATGAGATATCAATATTATTTTATGATATTTTTTTAAATAATAAATTATTTACTTAATAAGTCATATATCAATATATCTATTACTCATTAATACAAGTTTAAAAAGAAATTTAAAGAGTAAAAGTAAATAATTTAAATATATATGTCTTTTACTTGTTTAAATTACTTTTCTTGTTGCCTTTTTATTTCTTGATCTCCTATTATATTGTGCTTCACCTAGAAAAATAAAAATAATTGAAACAGTAGTATTAACTTTGTAATCAGCTACAACTTCACTATAATATCACCGAATATTATACAAAATCATAATTTAATTTCTCAATTATCTTTAATATTTAATATCTATCATTTAACTATCAATCATCGAATTAAACTCAAAGTTTTAAAATTTCAAACCAAATATCAAACATTATAATTTCTTAAATATTTTCTCATCTGGAATATTCAAGAAGAGAAATGAACATTCCAGAAATGAAATCTCAGTGAACTTTCTCCAGAAACTTGTAGACCTCTCTCTCTTTCCTCCAACCGACCACTAAATAACATGGCATCTTCATTTCTTCTTATTATTTATTTTTTATTTTATATAAATAAGTGTAAGTCCTCACTCTGTTGTCATCATCAACGACAGAAGAAAAATATACTTATCACCGACAAAAGTTCCTTTCCATTGCCTTTGCGTAAATTAAAAACCAGTGTACTCATAGAAACCCAAAATGATGAAAACAAGAGTTAGCTTTATGAAGTTTCTTGTTTTAGCAACGGCTTTAGCCTTTTTGGCATCCCAAACTCAGGCATTAATGCCATCCACGTCGGTCAGATTGGAAGGAAACAGAAACAGAGCATGTAATTACACTTGACATACCAGGGATGAAGAAGGAAGACATCAAGATTGAAGTGGAAGAAAACAGAGTGTTGAGAGTGAGTGGAGAAAGGAAAACAGAGGAAGAAGTTAAAGGGGAGAAATGGCACAGAGCAGAAAGAACTTGTGGGAAATTCTGGAGACAGTTTAGACTACCTGGAAATGCTGATTTGGAACACATAAAGGCTCATCTGGAAAATGGAGTCTTGAAAATTACAGTGCCAAAGTTGGCTGAAGAGAAGAAGAAACAGAGTAAGGTGATTAGCATTGCTGAAGATAGCAAATCTGCTGGTGGTGAGGACATTAAAGCCAACAAAGCTGAGATGTAAATTTAACAAGTCTCTAGCTTGGTTTGTTTCTTTTTTTTTTTTTTTGGTGTGTGTGTAATAAAGTTTGCTGAAAAACTTTAATATGTACTTAAGGCTTATGAAGATGAATTTACACTGTATTTAGTGCAGATTCCAAACATTTATGTACATTAATATTTGAAAGTTGAGGCTTAATAAATATGGAAGGTTTTTTTTTTTTACCAATCATAAGAATATAAATACTCCTATGTTAGTTTGGTATTATTTAGAATCCAACTTCTTATAATTGTGTTAAAATTCTATTATTATAATAGGTGACTTGGGCCATTATATTCTGCATGAAAATAGTGTTAGTTGTGTGTGATGTAACAAGATGTGATCGAGTGTGACGCTCAATGTTAATTATTGTTAGGATAAATTCGATTAGATTTTAATTTTTACTTATTATTTTTAAACGTTCAAATATCAAATTTGTATTTTGATCCATGTAAGTATGGTAACAAATGGTTGATTTTGAAAATACTTCGTTTATTATTTTATCCTATTTAATAATATTTATTTATTTTAAATTGACAGTAGCAATAATAATAGTTATTTAGTTTGTGGAAGAATCCTACTAAATAGCAAGGACGAAATATATATGAAATAATATAAATTATTATTATTTAGTTTGTGGAAGAATCCTACTAAATAGCAAGGACGAAATATATATGAAATAATATAAATTATTTATTAATTTTATGTAATAAATAAATAAATATTAAATAATAATTATTTTTAACTTTTTTAATATAATTCTTTGACTCTTTTTTTTTTTTTTAACTTTCATAAACCTTTTCTCCTTCTTTCCTTCAAATTCTTCTCCAAGACTTCATTGCTGGTCCCGAGCTAAGCATCCAGGCCCAGCCGTTCACTTTATTTTATAAGTTTTTTTTTTTATTTATCACTTTGTCTTTTTTGAGTTCTTTGGAGTTTTGGTGAATAATGATTGATTTAACATTAGACAAGAATTTTAATCTTATTTTAATATATTCTAAATTCCTAACGAACATTATTTAATGAATGAAAAAAATAACAATTAGTAAATTTTGGTAATCTTTCAATTTTTTACAACTTTCAAACTGTGCAATGTGATATTGAACCACATTAATTTAAATTAAAATAAGTAGACTTAGTTGAATGTGGAGTGTGATGTTGTAGCATATGTAATACATAATTTTTCATCTTATTTCTAGTCATATGTTATTAATTAATTTGTCAGATAAATTGAAAAGATGAATAATTTGATTCGAACCTAAAGTTAATTTAACCAATAAGTCTAGAGACTAGGGATGGCAATTGGGAGGAGGGGGTGCGGGGTAGGTTGAGCTTAACTCACAAATTTTTTGAACTGCCATTTTTAACCCGTTCTACCCCGCATAAATCCGTCCCGCTTAAATCTTAAAGTTCTTTTATTTTTTAATTAAATTTAGTTTTTTCCGCTAATTAGCGTCTCAACAACTAAGTAACTATTTTTAGTTGATATTTTAACAATTGTTTCTTAATAGTTACTTTAAAATTTCTAATTATCATTTTAACAACTAACAATTTACCAGACATGTCTAGTTTAAATTTTATAAAAATAAAAACTAAAATCAATGTTTAATATAAAAAGTTTGTCTTTGATATTTATTAATGACAAAAATCTAATTTCTTCGAATTCCTATTTAGTTTTTTAAACCCGTAACCCTCCTCGCCTCACATTAATTTTAAAAATAGCAATTTTAACCCGCCCCGCACCCGCGTAACTCTAAATCCTCCCCGGCCCGCATAGCTCTAAACTCGTCCCGTAACCATCCTGCCCCGCCCAATTGTCATTCCTACTTGAGACTTAGAACTCGTAGATTCTAAATCCTGGATCTACCTCTGGGTTATTCGTTCCTTTTCTATTTTTACTCCCTCTATCATTTCGGCTAGATTTATAAGTGATGTTTTATTATTTTTTATGATCATATGATGATTGGAAAATCCGGAAACGTAAACAGTGGAGGTAATGGAGGAAAAGATAACAGTGGGGTGAGTTGATTGATTGTCGAGAACAATAGCTGGTTCCGACAGTTTTGTGATGATTTCAACAAGATTAAGTTTTATTGTTGTATTTGGCACAATCATTTGTATTTTTTTATTATATTTATTTGTATTTGTAGTAGATTGTATCATTTGTATTTTGAAGTAATTGATACAAGTACAACTACATATATGATACTTTTGCATACAAATACAATGGTTATTGTTAACTAATACAAATACAATGGTTATTGCCAACTGAATACAAATACAATAGCGAGTGTCAAAATGGTGAATACTATCACAGATACAAATATATAAATACTTTATATAAATACAATCATTTTTATCAACGTATATATGAATATAATAATTGTTGTTAACTTATATACAAATATATAATGACTACTGTCAAATGGGTGAATACAAATATGATATAATTGAATATAAATACTATGATTATTATAAATGATACAAATAAGACATAATTGAATAAGAATGCAATACAATGGTTATTGTTTGTTGAATACAAATACAATAATTTTGCATTCAAATTTAAATGAATACAACATAATTGAAGAAAAATAAAGTAAAATTGAGCGATTTTGTATTCAATTTGTATTTGTTTTTGTAGTAGTCACTTGAGAATCAATAGAAAGATTTTTAGGGAGTTGTTTTAACTGATTTACCATAAAAGAAAAGATCTATTCTTTGTTTCAAGTAATTAGTTGTTTTGTAGTTATATACTTTTTTATTGGAATCCATAAAAAAAAATAAAATGAGTACAATTTATAACAAATCGAAGTGTAATTGTGAATTGTAATTAGTGAAATTGTAGCCAAAGAGTCTTATTTAAGGCCTAGTGCTTGTTTTTTATGAAAATTTTTCCTTTATAAATAAGAAGAAACTACACAAACAAAATTAGACAAAATAGTTATCCAAATTAGATCCAATTTAATATATTTATTTTGATTGGATCCACAGTCCAAACTATTTACCCTGCTATCTTCACTAGCTTCTTTTTCCTCGATATCATCAGAAAATATATATACTTTAATGATATCAAGCAGAAACTGAACAACTTTCTCACTGAGGCACTATTTGATCCCCATTGATGTCATAAGAGTATATATACTCTAATGATATCTAAGAATAAATAAATAGTATTTTCACTGAAGCACCACTTTTTTCTCTTTGATACCATTTAAGTTTATATATACTTTGATGTATCAAACAGTAATAGTATTTGCTTATTCCTTTTTGATACCATCAAAGCATATATATGTGCAGGGACGAATATAGGAAGGTGGAAGGGGTGTTACTGACACAGCTTCATTGGAAAAAATTTGCTACATAGATATATACAATTAAGAAACAAAAGAAAATTAGCAAATAAATACTGGCTGTGAAATCCCTTGAGCACATGGCGTGCATAGCTTACTTGGTTTTGTGCTTGAATTCCATAGGTGCGGTTGCGGGTTCCAACCTCCATGGCCTCATTTTGTTTGCCTTCTTTTCTTATAAATTATTTGGTGCTTTGTATAAAAAAAATATTTGGTATTTTATATTAGTAATGAGATTATTTTTAATTTAGATCATTAAAAAAATGAAAACTCATGGAAAGGAATTATTATATATTTTTTATTTTAACTTTTTTTTAGAAAAAAATATAATAATATATATCAATTATGCATTAGAATTATTTTAAAAGGTGACACCACATACACAAAATCCTACGTACGACACTGTATATGTGTGTTTGTATATATATATATATATATCATAACATAACACCTACAATCCCACTCAAGCCCAAAAGAAAGTCCACAAATAGAAGGTATTATCTCCACAATGAGCGTTGACCAAAAAAAAATGGTTGTCATCTTTATTACTTTATTTTCATTTCATTTATAGATAAAAAAAAAAGTTATAAACTCCTCTAATGTTTAAATGTTGCACAATTTTTTCCAGACTAACATTACTAGCTATTCTGACCAATCAAGTGCAGCATGAAAGCTTATTGCACAGAGAGAACATTGTTAGCAATTTTCAGTAACATGTTTAGTTAGAACACGAGAAAAATAATAAGAGAAAGGGAGCCACCTTCATAATAAATTTTCAAGTATAGACTAAAGGATGAGATAATATTTAAGAACTAGAAAAATTAAACATAAAATTTTGAAAAACTATAATTTTATACAAATTATTATTGCTCTATTTATAACAATTTTAAAAAATAATTATGTACAAACTTTCTTTAAAACCTTGGTTTGTTGTATAGATAAGGCCGATATATATGATCACTGATAGTCTTTTGGTCTTTACTTGCAGGGCCTGTTTAATTCCACCATCTGACTTATAAGAGAGGCCCATATTGTCACATTATAAGAGAGGCCCATATGACAAAAATAATGTACAATTAATAAAAAATAAAGAAACAAATATACTAAATCTTATTGGAATTGGCTCCAACTCATCATCCATAATAGCTATAATTTTAATTATAGATTGCAATAAATATCTGTAATTAGAGTTTAAATTCTCTCTGATTCGCACAATTTATATAAATATTATACATAATTATAAAAATTAAATTATATTACAAAATATATAATCTTTATATAATAAACTATACAAATATTGTGCACAAATTATATAGTAAAATATATAAACATTATACAACTTGATATACAAATTATACAAATACTTAATTATTTAAGTATAATACAATAATTACAAAGCATAAAATAACAAGTGAAAACTAAAATCTAATTGAATTTATCCCAACAAAAATAACATTGAGCGCGATACTAGATCACATCTTGTTACATCACACACAACTATGAACTATTTAACAATATTTTTCAGGCAGAATAATTCACCAACTACTAATAATCTTAACAAAATTAAGATATCATTTATACTCCTTATGTTAGAAACTTTCCATATTTATTAAGCCTTAACTTTCAAATATTATTGTACATAAAAGCCAGTGCAACTCATCTCGACCTCGTTCACGGGTCTACTGCTTCATAAGCCTCGAGTAGATATTAAGAATTTTCAACAAACTTTATTACACAAACACACACACACCAAAAAAAAAAAAAAGCAAGGTAGAGACTTGTTAAATTTACATCTCAGCTTTGTTAGCTTTAATATCCTCACCACCAACAGATTTGCTATCTTCTGCAATGCTAATCACCTTGCTCTGTTTCTTCTTCTCTTCCGGCAACTTTGGCACTGTAATATTCAAGACTCCATTTTCCAGATGAGCCTTTATGTGTTCCAAATCAGCATTTCCAGGTAGTCTAAACTGTCTCCAGAATTTCCCACAAGTTCTTTCTGCTCTGTGCCATTTCTCCCCTTTAACTTCTTCCTCTGTTTTCCTTTCTCCACTCACTCTCAACACTCTGTTTTCTTCCACTTCAATCTTGATGTCTTCCTTCTTCATCCCTGGTATGTCAAGTGTAATTACATGCTCTGTTTCTGTTTCCTTGCAATCTGACCGAGCTAAGGCGATTGATTCAACCCCTTTTGGGATAGTCAGTGGGGTTTGTTCAAGAATCCTGAAAGGATCCTCTGGTGGAAAATTTATATCCCAAAAGGGGCGTGTGTATGGCATCAATGCCTGAGTTTGGGATGGCAAAAAGGCTAAAGCCATTGCTAATAAAACAAGAAACTTCATAAAGCTAACTTTTGTATTCATCATTTTTGGTTTCTATAAATACACTGGTTTTTAATGAATGCCAGGCAATGGGAAGCAACTTTTCTTGGTTATGAGTTTTTTTTTTTCCCCTCTTGGTGATGATGAAGAGAGAGTGAGGACTTCCACTTATTTATATAGAAGAAAAGGAGATGACATGTTATTTAGGGGTCGGTTGGAGGAATGAGAGAGAGAGGTCTACAAGTTTCTGGAGAAAGTTTGCTGAGACTTCATTTCTGGAACGTTCATTTCTCCTCTTGAATATTCCAGATGAGAAAATATTTAAGAAATTATAATGTTGGATATTTGGTTTGAAATTTTTATAATTTTGAGTTTGCTAATTCGATGATTGATAGTTAAAGATACATTTTAAATATTAAATTTTTAAATTTTTAATTTGATAATTCGATGATTGAAAAATTAAATTGTTTGTACAATATTTAGTAATATTATAGTCAATTATTTTTATTTTTCTATACGAAGATATGAGATAATGGGAGATCAACAAATAATAAAACAACAAGAAAAATAAATTTGTTGTTTAATTTTTAATTTCTTTTTAACTTGTACTAATGAGTAATTGACATATCATTGAGATTAAGTAAAAAATTTGTTATTCGAAAAAATACTGAAAATCAAACACTATTAATATGTCATATCAATCCTAAACCTAAATATTGTAACTAAAATTTTACTCTAGAATACCATACATAACATTTAATCGCCAAAATTTTTAATTCAATTAGATAATTTAATTTTTATGCTTTATGTTCATTCTAATTTATGTAAAAATAAAACAAAGGATTTTTTTAAAATAAATAAATAAATTAAAGAAAGGAGCAAGGCTCTAGGGAAACATCAATGGGTCGATGGAAAAACAAGAGTAGTATTAGTACTAGCACAATATTACTTTTTTTATCTCAAATTAATTAAATTTAAAAAAAAATTGAGGTACAAAATAATTGAATTGTTCAAAGTTTAAGATGAATGTTTGAATTTTCTTTTCATATTTGCCCTTTCATTTAATGAAGTTTTATATTTTCTATGAGACAAATTATACTACATATTTATGACTCCACAAAAGGTAATAGTGGAAAGTATGATTAAAATTTTGGCATTAAATATATTTCTTAATATGTATCTATTGACTCACAAATTCAATTAAAATGAGACGAATAAAGTATATTCCTAGGATTTTTATTTTTATTTTTTTTGGAGGAAATTTATATACCAATCCTTCAAAATATGTTGAAATCGTCGCTAAAGCCTAGTTCCTGAGGGATAAGTAATTTTTTTTAATAAATAATTATTGAGTATGGTAAGTTTTTATATTTATTATTATTTATAGCAATATAAATTAATATTATAATTAAAGTTCATGTATGCAATATAAATATTACAAGTAATTTAAAATATACTATGCTTCTTTAGTAAGAAACTAACACAAATATAAATATATTAAAATAAATATATTTTATAAATAGTTCTACATATTAAGACGGTATTATAAATATATTATATTTTCTTCGTTTCAAATAAAAAGATCTAGTTTGACCTGATACATAGTTTAAGATAATAAAGAAAATTTTTTAATTTTGTAGTTGTAAATTAAACTAATATCAAATATATCAAAATATCATTTAATCTTGTAGTCTTAAACATGCTATGTGGAAAGCTGAAACTAAAATATTACCAAAAAGAATCATTCTTTTTTACACAAACTAAAATAAAAATAAATTATTTTTTTAAATGACAGAAATAAATATTTAATAAAAAAATTATTATTACTTGAAATAACAAATACTCCTTCTATCTCATCTCACTTGAATTTTTGAGACTTTTTTCAAAGTTTAAAATATTTGAATTGTTCAAAATCCAAGGTAAATGTTTTAAATTTTTTTCATATATATCCTTTCATTTATTAAACTTTTATATTTTCTAGGATATAAATTACACTACGTATTTATGATTTTACAAAGGGCAATAATAAAAAGTATGATGTAAATTTCATCTTTGAATATTTTTTTAATATGTGTGTATTACTTCATAAATTTAATTATTTTGAATCGACGTATTTTTTTAATATAATATATCTGTTTAAGTTTTTGCATAGTGCTACCTCTGTTTTTGTTAGGTGGTACTCCCAATAACAGTGAGTAATAAATATATTATATATTTATAAATAAATAAAAAAAGGGATTATAGGTCGGTGATTGGGTTCATCACTAATTACATGGATCTTTATATATCTATTTTTATAATTAAATTATCATTTTATCCATATACAAATTCAAAAGGTTATAAAATGTATATAAATAATATTAAACAGTATATAAATAATATTATTGGGGTCGTTTTAATGTGAGGGATAAAAATAAATAATCATGGGATAAAAAAAATGAAAATTTACATCATACTTTTCACTATTGCCCTTTGTGAATCATAAATAGGTAGTATAATTTATTTCTTATAAAATATAACATTTCAATAAATGAAGGGGCATATATGGAAAAAGTTTCAAACATTCTTTTTGAACTTTGAACAATTCAACTATTTTGAATATTGACTCAAAAATTCAATTAATATGAAACGGAAGAAGTATCACGTTTGGTTGTCAAGTTTAGAATAATTTATCTCACCATTTATACCATAATAACAGGATAAATTATAACACATAGTGGGATAAATTATCCTAGGATAGTAAATCCCAAGATAACTGTAATGCTGGATTTTACATGGATGAGGCAATGTTTTGGTCTAGATCCAGGCTCATCAAGCAAACAAGTTCCAGTTTCTCACAATACTCTTTTTCTTATTTACTTCACAGTAGATAAGATTATGAAATCTAAGACAGAACTGCCTTATTAATCAATGTAGCTTAAGTTCATTAATAATAATGTGTTATTATGCTAACCATTTGGAATCTAACACAAGATATAATTGGAAATATGCACATGCACAAAATAAAGGTTGCTGCTGTACCTACACAACTCGACCTAATATGTACAAACTTTTCAATTGATTGGCACCAAGGGCTGTATACCATTCACAAAACTCAAATTCCGATTGAAAAATTAAAAAAATGGAAACAGGAAAGCATGGTTGGCGCTAACTGAACAATTTTACATACATCCACAGACTCTACTACTGCACACAATTTGCATCGGGCAGCAATTTCCTACAGATTATTTTACCTCAGCACGAGGAGAGCATCTCTCTTCAAGATATGATAGTTCTTCTGTTCACGATCCGCCTTACAGAGAACCATCTGAGAACACTAAATAGCATCTTCCATCTCCTCTGAGCTTTATCCAGAGGAACAATTGTACTACTGTGAGCGAGAAAGCTGTTGACAGTACATTGTAGATCAGGTGATGAAGCAAAGTTTGGACTGGGAAGCGAATAGTCGGTGTCAAAGAAAGGCAGATGATCATCATCACAGAATGATGGGCGAGTTATAGAATCAGTGTCAGCCATCAGGGAGTTGTTGTCTTGCCCGGGGAAATTTAACGGTTGGTCAAACCTAACATCCATGTTGTCTATACCATGCAAGACATAATCATCCAAGCTGCTGAAGCCAGCAATTGAACAGAAAGATGGCATGATATCAGGCGTTGATGCACTTAGTTGCTGATATTCACTTCTGTTAACCTTCTGGGAAGCTAGAACATTGTTGCTGGCATCAGAGTTGCCCACCATGGGTGAGTTTGAGGAGAACTGAACAGCGGAAATTTGCATAACCCAGTCCATGAGAGAGGACTCATCCTCAAAAGAGACTACTTCTTCCCAGTGTCTGAATGCACAAATCACCAAATTACGAGCATCATCCTGAAAAGAAAAAAGGGATTAAAGTCCTTGGGCAATCCATAAGGAGCAATGGCAAGTATAAATATCTACAACACAAGCTTTGATATGTGAAGAAAAAATTAGAGCAATAAAACAAATGTTCTTATTTATTATGAATACATGCCTTTTGAGTTTCGGATAATTTATCAGCAGAAACATACTGACAGTCTGGAAAAAGCCCCATCACTTGTCCAACAATGTTAAAAACAACACCAGTTTTCGGGACAGATACAGATGTGTAGTATAAGTACACTTTTTTGTCAACTAAGCAAGTTCGAGCATGCTCTACCGTGACTTCCCACATTTTGGTGGACATACCTGTCCCAAGAACCTGCAAGATTTCCAAGGAAAAGGAAACAAAAGATTTGTCATTCTTGTCAGAAACACAAGAGAACATAAAATTTCGTCTAGATTAATCAAAGTTCTAAATCACCATGTCAACACAGTTTAACCAAACCAATCCAAATTCTGTTATAGAACTCCTAAGGGAATACAAAGGATGCTCAAAGAAGTTTCTAATCCACCAAGTTAATCAAAGGAAGGAAACTTGCCAAAGAAAAACAAAGGTGTCAACAAGCACCAAAGACTCCAGTGAATGAATTAACCAGGCAGATAAAGAATCAAAAACATTTAGAAATATGCCAATCATTATCACACTTGTCTTTGTTACTATTCAACAAGGGAGAAATAGCTTTATCATTTTAAACGACATGTCCATTAAGTCCATTTATATATGCAAGACAAATGCACTGCACTCACATTCCGAAGCCTTGTAGGATCTAGATAGAGTAGAGTCAGAAAATCTTTCACGGTATTGACTCTTTCCTTGCTCAAACGTCGGTGGAAAGCTCCATCTTTGCCAATCTTTTCCAGCCTCCATACCTCATCTGAAAGAGAAGGGGGATGGTGCTTCTTGTACACTGCAAATAAAGCAATAAGCTGGATAACGTTCTATTGCATGTTCGACTTGAAAATTATTCAAAGACTTCCAACCACAAGATCACTCATTGTGTTTTTACAGTACCAACTACCATTAGCTCTGACACCCAAGTTATGCACAGCTCATTATGAAGTTAATCCTCAAGAAACCGACCAAAGCATTAAGTTCAGTGAAAACAAGTTCTAATTTGATTTTCGTTTCTAAATATGTTACAAATTCATTATACAGTTTGACTAGAAGTTCTAAAAAAGTCCAACTTCCAAATAAAATTCCAATAAGGTGCTTAAATTATTCAAAAGGTGAGAGAGATCTTATTCTCCTTTAAGATGGAACCGCCAATACTTTCAGTGTCTTCTTCTGTCACTTTTCCCTTTTTCAATCTGCCTAAGGTTTTAGAAGTGAAGAACTTTTATCTTCTTACTTCTTGATTCTTTCAGTAGCAAGTTTATATCTGTATACCTACAGTAGTTGCTTACACTCTCGTTAACCGGTGTATAAAAATATCAACTTTCCTACTCTGCAATGGCAGTTGTTTGAAAACAAGACAAAGTGAAATGCTCACAAGAGATCTCCTCCTGCCTCAAGGCTTTTGTCTTTGACTTACCTTTCTGTCTTTATAACCACTAGTTCTAGGTGAATTACATGAGTAAAAATATCAAAATCTAGTACTTGAGCAACTCAGTATCACTTTTATCTCACCGAACATAAAGAGCATACATCTAACAATATCAGGAGACAAACTTTAATAAAGGGAAGTGAAATTTACTGAATAAGGAATTGGGCAAAAATGCAGTAGATATATATATATATATATATATTTTTTTTTTGAGAAACAAATGCAGTAGATATTTTAAATAGGCCAAAACAAAGATGGTTGATGTCAAACAATGGTAAGAATGGGACATTGATGGTAAAACTGAGCACTTCATTTAAGGTACCAAACCTAATGATGAAGCATAAAAGAAACACAGCTCAAAGACAAACAAATAAGAAATAACATCCTCATTACAATACCTTGTGAATTATATAATTTCCTAAAAGAACTTATTACTATTTTACTTCTTTTTCACTCATATAAATGTAGTGCTTTTTCCTTGCGTCAATATTTCAGCATTATCTGCATGCACATTATACATGTTATTCTCTGTAAGTATGTTGCTTTGTATTAAGTCATAAACATAAAACATACTCACCCTGTCAAATTTTATATCACCCTTTTTTTATTTTAGGCAACCCAAGACATTACACCCACTTTCAGTAGATATCTTCACTACACTCTTCCCTTCAGGCATATAAAACAATTTCAATCCTAAGCAATGATGGGAAGTTTCACATGTAACACTACACATTTTGCTTCAATTCAGATTTTTGGAATGTGAACAATCACTTTTAAGTATGTCTGGTGCCAAGATCATACCCCCAAATTGCTGTCATATCCTAGTGACAATTTTCTATTTAACTGTAAGTTAAGGTGAATAGAAGATACTTATTGCTATCGTCATCAGGTAAATCAATGTTTCAGCATATTGCTCGAAATCCCTCACAAGATTATAAAATATTGAGCAATCTGCTCCACACCAGTCAACTTGATTATTCAGAAAAACTATTGCTTTGAGACTCAAAATCATAATTAGAATCTCAAACATAAAACCTAAAGATAGACTCTACGTATTGATAAATAAATTCTCCAAAAATGAGATTCATGTCAAACTTGGTACATCTGTGAAGTTTGCAACAGAAAGCAGATAATTGATGTGTAAAGGACACTGTCTAACACCTTTCAAGTCAAGTAGTGTCTGTAATGAAATATAATGATAAGCATTCACAGCTTCTGAAAAGAAAAATCTATCAATTAATACAACTAATAGCATTGTAGAAAGAAAAGGGATTAATAGGAACTCACACTCTCCTCGGTGATCCCTGACAATGAAGGATTCTGTCTTCGCCTCTCGGACACTGATCCCTTCAAAGCTATCAACAAGCCTAGCACCAAGCCTGAATTTACGACTTCTTGTCCAGCTTGAGTTATCAGTAAATGAAATATCACTCACCCAGCCAACGCCCTCCTTAAGATACAAAAATGCATCCCCAGTAAGGAGAGGTTTCTTCCCTTCCCTTTCTCTCACAATGTTGTTCTTAAATTCATCCGTAGTCCAATTGTCCCCATCATCACTGTCAAAATCTCCCTCGAGTACTACTATTTCAACTTTTGCACTGGATTCAGGACCACTAAAGACAACTTGCCCAGTAAGAACATCAACCAGCGCTACTTTCAAACTAGATTCTTCTCCTTCTATGCGAGTTCCGGTAAATACTGGGGGAGAGATGAGATCTAAAAACTTCAGTTTCAAGCTTCTAAGTTCACAAGCATATACATCTTTTCCACAATTCCTGACAAAGTGCAAATACGAAAAAATTGTAAGAGTAAATCATAACAGGAAAGCATGAAGCTGATAAGGCATTTGAATAATGTAGTCCAACTGCCTACCGTTTAATGGTGGTCATGTACTTCCTGAGAGCCAAATCAACTTCCTCTTTTACCTGCAAACTCAAGTTAAAAAACACATTCATCTCCCAATGAGCTTAATAAATCTAAATAGTTGAGAAAAACCACAATAAAATAGATCTTAAAATAAAACAATAATTAATAGTTCTCGCTTCATCCCAATAAGATTCCCTGCTTGATCATGAACACGTATGAAGGTAGGAGATGCAAATGGTTACATTTTCTTACAAAACTAACTTTCTGATACATGTTTTTTAAAGAGGTGGGGTAGTCAAGTCCTATGTCACTTCCTAGATGAGAAAATATATAATGAAATTTCAATTTTATAGAGAGCACCATTGTCTTAGAACTAAAGCAGCAACCTGAACATTTCTTTTGAGATCAAGGAAGTGTTATTAAGTATATTAGGTAAGCAGTAAGATATGATTATTCATACTACAAAGGCTGAAATCATTAGCATAATTTCTTTCAAGCAGTAAAATTTTCCTCAAAATTGCTAACATGCTTATCAGATTTTGCATCTAGAGCGTGCCAAAGTAAATAACATGTTTAATAAAACATTTTATGTATCCTTCGATTCCCAGAAACTTTCGTTAGATCTCTAACTTTTTAACTTAATTAATTTTATTTTAAAAAAAGGTACTAAAACATATGCACCACGAAACTGCCTAAAGTTGATGACCTTGGGTAATAAATATTGGCAAGGATGACAACGAATTAAGTACGACAACGAGCAACTGTCATCGTAGAAACAATCCACTGAATTCTTGTTGATGGTACTAGCTGTTTTTCTTTATAACCTTGTCTGGTAGGAATCAAAACCAGGAAAAGTGGAAAGTGAACATCACCTATTTAAAAGGTAACAAAATATGTTATCTTTACCAGTAAGTGAGCAACTAATCAGATTCTCAATTATCTTTTGAAAAAAAATACTTACTCCTTGTTCCTTTCAAAATTCAAACATGCACTTTATTTTGGAAAACATCATACCAAACTTAAAATACTACTAGGTGACATTTTATGAATCACATAAGAGAAGTTCATAGGAAAATTAGCAAAATCACCCTCAGCAATAACAACAACATATCCAGTGGAATCCAACTGAGTGGGGTTGAGAAATCTCGTCTCAAAAACCCATAATAAACTAGATATGGGGAAAAAAGAAAAAAAAGAGCAACTAATAAGGTAAATAGGCTTACCACTCGACGAATAAGTGGCTCCAAAACTGGCTCCATAAAATGTTGCACTCTACGCATATTCACTACTTCCATAATCACACTACATGAAATAATAACAAAAGTACAATCAGCAATAAAGAATTGCAGCAGGAGATAACAGATAGTGTTTTCCTATTTAGTCCCTTTTATTGAATGCAAACATAGATGAGTACATGAAGACAGCATTTACTGACAATTAAAATTAACTTTATAAAAGCAAGTCTAGTTTACTAAAACTAGCACCATTGATGTACTGAGCAACAACTACTTAATACTACCTCATACAAGTAGAGAGGCTATTTGTTGGGAATTGATGTACTGAACCCAAAAGAAAAAAACAAACTTACACCCACTTTTTCTTCTTGATTACTCACATCACATGTAAGAAATTCAAACCTCACTACATCAATAGTAACGCCACTTTGGACTAAAAGTTAAAACCCTTGGCCATTTTAGAATATTCCTGAAGAAAAACTAAAAATTTAAAAAAAAAACAAATATTAACCTTCTGAGAGAAGGCACTGTCCGGCGTCGTTTTTCGTCAGAAGAACTGGGATCGAGTCTAGACTTGGGATCGTCTGGTGATTGCCGCTTCATCGACATTATTATAGAGTAAAGGAAAAGAAAGAAAAATCCAAAAAGGTGATGTTATGATAGCGGCGGATGAGATGATAACCATGAAATACCGGGATTGGTATCGGTGGTTGATGAAACAAAAAAGCCAACATGCATTAACCGATCGACGAAGAAGAAGATAGAGAAGGAGAAGAATAATAGTACTTTTCTTCAACACCTAATTAGACCTAATACCCCTCTATATATAAGAGGAAGATTTATATAGCAGTATGACCATGACAAAGAGAAATGAATAGAGTGGAGTCAAAAAAAACTTTTAATGATAGAGTTATGCCAAAAAAGAAAATTGTCATGGAGTGACAGACAGATTGTGTGGATAAACGGCTAGTGTTTGTTACTGGGATTAAGGGTGAAAAGGACTAGAGAGAAGGAAGAAGACTGTAAAACGGAAGCAATTGGAGAAACAATTTTTAGGCACCGGCCGTGGAGGAAGGTAGTTTTAAGGTATGGGCCCATTAGAAAACGCGTGGGCCCAGAGCTCGTACTTAAGAGAAGAATCGTGTGTTTTATATGGATGTTATATGAGTCAGTACCCATTAAAATATATGGGCTACGTTAGAAATAGTAGACCAGTAATGACTTGTTAATTACTGTAAGGGGTAAAAATAATAAAAAGTTATGCAGATAAATAAATAATGTTAATTAATTAGCTAATATAGTTATAATTTGAATTAATTATGATTCACAATAAAATTTAATTATAATTACAATTTGAGTTTTATATAATTCCCGCAATTTATATAAATGTTGTGCGTGAATCAAATTATAGTAAAACATACAAACATTGTGATGTTAGGAACGTGACACATCAATTCTTTACACCAAAATAAGGTTGACTGCGGACGATAGTTATACGTCCGCCAGCAGTCAAGATTGAGAAATTGTACAGATTCAATTCGACGATTCATGTCTTCATTGGTAACTAATCACCTTTGGGTAGAAGCATGGTAACAAAAGAAAAATTATATAGTAAAATATATAAATATTAATAAAAACTGCGAATTATAATTGCAGAGAGCGGTAGAATATTGAGCAAAATTTATTTAGTTTGACTATAGAGAGGCATAACTGTCAACTAATGTGGACGGAGAAAATATATTATTTTATTGTGAATGAAAAGAAAACTATAAAGTTAAGTATTTTTCTAATTTTAAAGTATGATATTATTTTTAAAATTGACTAAAAAATAAATAAATGGTAAAATTGGAGCGAAGGAAGGAAGTATCACTTTATTTAGTTTTAATTTATTGTACACCTCGTGGTTATGTGAAGGTCGTACAAAATATTCGTTAATTGTGGAGTTGGGGTTTGCTTTTCCTTTTTCTTCCTCTTGGAAAAATGTATACTTTTATCTAACGACAACTTAGAATTATAGCCTGTTTGGCCAAGCTTATTTCTCCCCAAAAGTACTTATTTTTTTCAATAAGTACTTATTTAAAAAAAGGTGAGGTGTTTGGCCAAGCTTTTG
>DF357891.1:93697-108227 GCA_000787875.1 Solanum virginianum | reverse complement strand
CGATCTCATTAAATGCCTCAAAACGTGCATTAGCAATTGTACAACAATGTTACACCCGTGAGATGAATAAAAATCGCCATTAGTCAACAAGAAGGGTTTTCACCGTAGAATGATTCCTATCTTTTCAACATGGGGAAAATAACTACACGATATACGAAGAAAATACTATTCCTCAAATTGTCAAAACAATTATGATTGACAAAGTACTGCTCGTTACTAATCACATGTCTTGTTCTACTTGATTTATCCAACTTCCTTTGATTTATCCTTTCTTGGTTAAAACTTAAAAGCACGGGTTTATATGAATCGAATTGGTTCAGATTTTTCAACTATAAATCACATATTTTACACGCTAAAATGATTGCAATATATATCATTGGTTGTGTAAGTTATAAGTTTAATATAGCTTAATAACTTTGATTCAAATTCTATGCCAACCTTAAATATATATGTATTCCACTTAATATCTGTAGGTAATATATCATGAATCCAATCCTAATTAAATTTCAGAAATATAAAATAAAACTTATAATTTTATCCGATCAATATATAGAATAGAAGAGAACTAGAAAAGACATATATAGTTAGGGTTTGTGAAGGATGTCGTTACTTAGGAAGGTGAGAGGCATCTTCCTAATGAAATATTCTTGAAAAAATCGTTGGTCTTCTGGAGCCTACGTTATATTGTCTTCATTGTGCATGTGCTAAGAGGTCCCCATACGTGCATAATTCACATTTGTGTGCATACAATCATAAGTCGAATTCAAAATTCGTTAATTGTCTTTCAGAATAAGATATCAAAATCTGATAGTGACAATAACTAGGCGAGGAGAAGATAATTATTCATATTATCATAAAAACTATCATCACTTTACATGTTTAGGCTACTATATTTCTTAAGAATTTTTTTAAGAAAAAAATGAAGAAAATAAACTTTCTTTTAAGCATGAGTGTCTTCAAATAATATTAGACATATTTTTTAAAATTTTAATAACATATTGACTTTAATCGAATGATCACGAATTTACATGACCCACTTTTAAAAAAGGTCTCTCAAAGAGATAGCTTGGTACTGTGAGTCTGTGACCCTAATTATAAAGGACTGTCTCTCTTAGCATGTGCATGGGCAAGGGGAAAATATTGTATGGAACATGTTCTCTGTCTTCTACTTGTCTTTCATATCCAATTATTTGATCTGATCCTAAAAGAATGTTTAAGCTCTACCAATATTTTAGTAAAATCAAATACTATACCTGAAGGAATGAATAATTAATTTAAAAATGTTATTACCTTGTATAATGTGTCCAAATAATTCTACGTATTTTTTTAGGATATCTCGGTACTATTATATTCTTCATGTCTCAATTAAAATATTAGTAATATATACGTCCCTCAAATAATTTCGTGGAATCGTCTGATCAGGTATTAATCCTTATATATATTTAATTATTATTTATTTATTTATTACTGTTTTGCTTTTCGAGGTCAACTTGACTAAACTTCAAGCTAAATTTAAGTAGCTAAATTTAATTTTAATATTTGAGACTTACAATTTAGATAATTGAAAACTAGACAAAAAATGTTATAAGTTGTCATCATTCTCATATTAATATGATGAAAAAATATATCTTAAAATATTAATCAAAGTTCATATAGTTTGACCTTGATAAGTGAAATAGTGACAAGTAAAAGTGAACGGAGGGAGTATTAGCTTGAGAAAAACAAGTCATTAATTTTGCATAACAAAGAAAATATTGTGGTAGTTATGAAGAAACAAAGAAAATTAAAATGATAATTTCAAATTCTTTTTTTATTTCATGAAGGAATTGATGAAGGAAGGGGAATATAGGAAAATATATAGTTGGGGAATTCTATACCAAATGAGGATGAAAAAAAGTTTGAGAGAAAAAAACCCTCAGGTCTTAATTATTTATCATAATGGTATATTCTTACAGGCCAATTGAAAAAAACTTGGCTTGATCTTTATTATTTAAGCCAAATAAAATTAGTTTTTATAAAAATAATAAAGTATCTATTGTGATTTAATTTTTTCAGATGCAATGATTATTTAATTCAATTGTGTATTATCTTTTTCAGAACAAATCAAAATTTAAAAAGTTGAGTTCCACCATTTTAGTCACATAAAAAAAATATTAAACCAAAAAAAATTAAATTGCAATTCTTGTGTACTCTTTTAGTTCTTGTTTAGACAGAGAGAGCGCGCGCTTGCGCTTGCGCTTCACTCAGTTTTAGTGAAATAAACAAAAAGTTTTTGCACAATACTAAAGTTTCAATGGTATAATTTTGATTATATTTTATTAGATGTAATGACTATTTTTATAATGGTATGTCTTTTCCCCTTTCAGGTAAAAAATATGACTGCCAGCCTACAACGTCATTATTGTTACCTAAATAAATTTTTAGCCTAAAAAGTGGAGTTCTAACAAAGTTTTTTTATTAATTTGACCTGAAAATAGAAAATTTTAAGAAGTACAATAATTCAATTTTATTTTTATAAAATATCATCATACGAACAAAAATAAAACATGGCGGGAGAGTACTCTTAGGATGAGGTCATGTGGGGAGGTAGGACGGGGTACTTATTATCTCACTCTTAAAAAAATTTATATACGTATCTTTTTAGAATCTATCTAATATTATCTGATAACTCTCATGCTATATAAAGGTGTAATAGTGCAGTTAATTGAATTATTTACATAAAGAAATAGAGATTATTTGCTTAGTACCTTTTCTCTCTTTATCTGATTTTTATTATAGATGTCCGACTAGTAAAAGACAAATTTCCTGCATATAGATGATGCATACGCTTATGCGATTGTTTGGAAAACATATATATCAACTTAGGTGGTGTGAGATTGTTAAATATATCAATTTAGTAAGTCACGCTGTGTGACAACATGGTTCGTGAGGTAGGCTAGCCATGATTCATGAGCTACCTAATACTGACAACAGTAAAACAATATGCCCAACTACTTCTCTAGTGTTACGTCTCTCCAAAAATAGAAAGCCTCATGATTATTATTTGACATACTGCTTGCACAATCCTCACATCATATGATATATATATCAACCTCTATAGGGGCAGAGCTATATTCATCCAAGGACGGTCAGATGAATATCTTTTGTCGGAATTTTTTTTGAATATATAAGTTAAATATAGATATTTTGATATATATATTAATTGTTAAACACCCTTGATACAAAAATCACCCACTCATGTCCTAAAAGTATAAACACCCTTGACGAAAATGCTGACTCCGCCACTGAACCTCTATGTCCGTAAGCGTGGCTAAAAATAGGCAACGCATGCAATATGGCAAATATAGAATGGGAAACTCACAAATATGTATAGTTCGACCTATCTTATTTATCAAAATGACCGAAATGTACAAATTATGTATATTGTATGTATATATACTTGAATATATAAAACCTATACATTTGTTGGCTATTTTGTAAGCTAGATCATCTAAAGGCATTGAACTGTAATCATCTGGCATAGAATGCATCAACTATATGCATACAATCGTAACTCCCAACTTATGCTACCTACAGGGCGAGCCCGGTGCACTAAGCTCCTGCTATGCGCAGGGTCCGGGGAAGGGCCCGACCATAAGGGTCTATAGTACGCAGTCTTACCTTGTATTTCTGTCAGAGGCTGTTTCCAAGGCTTGAACCCGTGACCTCCTACCAAATATGACCGAAATAAATAAAACTTACTATGTAAATTATACTTAAATGCAGAAAATATATACATTTGTGGGATATTTCATAAACTAGATCACCTAAAGGCGTTGAATTACAATTATCCCTAGTTTATTTGTGTCTAGAACGCAAATATACACTTAAAAACAAAAATTGTAGATTTAATTCAGAATGAAAATATTAATTGCTAATCACCAGAGTTAATTGTTGAACTGAGAAATAGTGTGCCATAAGTTTATTTGGTTCTTTTTGCTTAAGAAAAATTGTTGACATTTTTGGAATTAGATGCATTACATAGAATTGAAGGATTGGATTTGGAAAAAATTCAAAGGGCTTCTTGTTTGAATGGTACTTTTGGCCCAACATACTAACACATTCTCAGTCTACAAACAGACACTTGGGCCAGTGAACCATTTGGGCTGAAGAAGTCTAGCACAGGCACTATTTGCATTCCGTAGCCAATTTCAATTTATATGTATTATGTAAATTTTTTTTAAAATATTTAACTTGTAATACTACTTGGTTTAAATTGATATATTTTTAAAATATCTATTAGAAATAAAATTTAATTATAAAGTAACTTGGGATAAAATATTGATAGTTGAATGACTTTAGATAAAAATCTAAGCTAAGTAACTTTTTGGAAAAAAAAACTCATAGTTAAGTGACTTTGGAGTTAAAAATGAAAGATAAGTAATTTCTTATGAAAAGAATTCATTGTTGTATGACCATATATAATATTAACTCATAGAACTTGAGATCCTTTTACAAAAAACTTATTCAACATAACATATTGAGATAAACCTTCCAACATATATAAAACTGGGTACAATAAAGTAGTACACAACATGTTACAATACTTGTATAAGTAAAAAAAATTAGCAACCAAGTGATAACATATCGACAAAAACATTCAACCTTAAGACAGATAAAAATATATAGTAGTACAAAACATCATATAATACTTTTCAGACTACAACAACTCCCACATGGCTTTGCAGCAGAGATAATGTAATCTAGGCAGACATGATTTGCCAGTACTATCTCATAAGACAAGATGAAATTAAATAAACTAAGGTCCACACACACTACACACTTGTAAAATATCATGATAATTAAGGACACTTGGTCTTGTTCCCATGGGTTGTCATTTGAGTGTAACATCTGCCACACTTTTCTCTATTGCCAAAGGTCCCTGGTGGCACACATTTGCACCTGACACAACATGTTCCACATGCCCTTAAGCACACATTTTTCCTAGAATGTAAACTGCATCTGTATTTGCACAGCCCTCCACAGTCTAATTGGCTTGGTGGTGGAGCTGGTGCAGGAGCTACAGCCACATCCCCATTGTTAAAGTATTTTGCAACCTTTAAAACTGCAAAACAGTAGATAAATTTTATGCCTAGTGTTAGAGAGGAGGGTCTATCGATTCACTACAATAAATAAAGAATTTAACAACAATAATATAATTATCTCTATCTCATATTCATCATGACTACTTATAAACTAATTGAAAGGTCAAAGAAAAACTACATGCGCAAGATTTTTCAACTTATGTCATATTGTACCACAACCAACTTTTATTAAAGTTCACTTAAAAAAACAAGAGCAACTAAGTTAATATAAGATCAAGTTTTGAGTTCGATTAGGTTTTGACCTATTTGTTATCTTAATCCATTATGACTTGCCTAAATTTGATTCAATCCCTCCAATTGCTATCCATACTAAAATCAAAGAGACATTACTTAAATTCACATCTTATTTTATTATAATTTTTAAAATTTCCTACCATTTAAAAAAATTCAAAAATTCCTTCTCGAATAAATCACTTTCCACTCGCTAAAACATCCCTATCTCCAACATACCCAAATATCCTATCCTCTCTGATTTATCCCTATGCTATGTATGCAAATATCTCATGAAGTATCTGAAAGTCCAATAGTGTATATCAAATTTCGTAAAAAAGATTTTAAAAAATTATAATTTAAAATATTATGGCATTAGGTCTGAACATTATGAAATTTATATACTTTATGCTAAAATCAAAGGAGTGTATAAAATGACATGAGGGGGACTTTATGAAGATCTCATGATCACTAGTGACTTGATAAGTCACTCTCATAACTCTTCTTTTTCAACGACTGATATTTTGTCGGGATGATAGGCTCATTTTTTAAAACATGTTGATGTAGCACAACCTTAAGAAACTGTATATTTCGAGTTTATTTTATTAATTAATTTTATAAATTAAATTTAAAAAAAAATTAAATTTGACTATAACTAGAGTGCTACTTAACGAAGTTAATAATAATAATAAAGATAAATTTTGATAAAAACAATATATTGCACACTTTTTTCGTATCCGTTAAAAAGTGCTCACAAATTTAAATAATTTTTTTATTTATTTTAATCAAATCAAATAATATCATATAAACTAAATAAAAAATAAATTGTTCTTGATCTGCTAAATAAGTAGGAAAATCTATTTTTTTTTAACATAACAACCTAGTCAATAAAACAGAAGTATAATAATCTAAGCACATGGTTTTTGTTTTACTTGTAAACTATTTCAAAAAAAAATTAATATTTTTTTTTGACTTAGTAACTTTTTATACTCCTATCCCTGTGTCAAGAAAAGAATTAAGTATTATTTTTTTTTTCATGTTTAACCCTTATCATCAAAATTACTTCTCCAAATTATTTTTCAAAATATAAAATTTTTAAGGCAATATTGAAAGTATCCATCTTATGTGATATGTAACTAGATCGTCAAATTCTTAAGGCAATATTGAAAGTATCCATCTTATGTGATATGTAACTAGATCGTCAAATTCTTTTTTTACTATACTTAGCGCAACAAAATTCATTTAAAAAAGCAAGATAAAATAGAACTAGTGTTATAAAATATTTTCTTAATGAATGAGCGTTTAAATATGATAAATAAAAATGAATACAGGAAATATTTGTCTACATTTCTTCACTTCAATATTAAATTTAATTTATACTCCCTCTTATCCTATATATAATACTTGTTACTATGTATCTCAAAAGATCTATAAAATAATCAAAATACCTTTTAATTTTATAGTTTAAAAATTAAAATTAAAATTAAAAAATTATTTAAAAGGAAAAAGGTGATTTTAAAAAAAAAATCAAACAAATTAATCAAAATACCTATTGACACTTGAACAGTTAAACTTTTAAATCTCCCTCATGAGTCATCACTGCTTTACTTTGGGATTCAAATTGAGTGGCAAATTCAATTAATGTGACCTTAACGTATCCCGGTCAAACTATTTAATTAATTAATGCTTAAGCACGCCCATCTACTAGTCGATTCATGTGACTCTATCCGATTTTCGAGAATCAAATATTTTAAATTTTATCGAAAATTTATGCAAGGCAGTGCCAACTATATAAACTAAAGTATAATACTCTTAGCATCAAAACAAGATATATTTAACATTAAACAAAGCAAATTAAATCAGTATTTTAGGACTCACCTATGTCTTCAATTAGCCTCCTATTATGTACGCTGGAGAAAACCTGAAAAGGTAAAACAAACAGATATCAGATAAAGTAGTAAATAATTCTTCCATACTGGATTCATCGAAGAGAACAAATTAAAGTCCAATTAAATTGACATTATTTCTTTACCAGTCCATTACAAAAAAGTGCCTCACGCAAATATTATGGCACATTTAAAAGTCTAATAGCAACAGAAATATTATTATTGTCATGTTTAAATTGAAATAGAGCAAGTATTAAACGAAATACCTGGCTGAGGCTAACATATTGTGGTTTGTCTTCTTCAACTTCCTTCAGATCAACAATAGAATCCTGCGTGCATTTGAACAACATTAAAACATTTGAACAGCCACTCAAAATTGATAGTCTAAAATCAATATTTATGTGGCTAGAATCATTTAAGGGTAAAAAGAAAATTTAAATTGTTTCTAATTAAAGTAAGATAATATTCTTTTTAAACAGACCAAATACATAACATGAAATAAAGGAAGTAATTCATATCAAATTTTGAAATGTTTGGAATACTTTCTTTTAAAAAATTCAAATATGAAAACAACACATAAAAAAGTTGTATATAAAAGTTTCTATCATATATAAATAATGTAATTTGTTACTAAATGAACACTTGATTTCTACCTAGCTCCGCGCCTGCGGCCAATAACTAAGCTAAGTAGTGTAGAAGAAAGAGTATATATTATACCTGGGCCTTAACAGTAGCGAAAAACAAAACAAAAAGAAGCACTACACGAATCGCCATGGCCATGAATATTAGCGCAGCTCCTCCTAGTTCACTAATACTGAGGTTTTACTCCCATATTTTATAGATGAAGATGTCATTATTCATGTGTGGGCGGGGACCCCCCCTTAACACTATATCTAGCGGTGCTGCATTACTAATACACAGCTGTTTCCTTCATCCTGTACCTGTACGCTTCGAATTTCGAGCTACATCAATTTACAACTGGATAAAATTATAATTCGAACAATTTGTATAAATTATGGATGAATTATTAATCTATTTTATTTATTAGCTCTATCCATCAAAATTTAAATTAATAGATATTTCAAATTGATTAATGAAATAGTTTGTCGGAATATTTTTAGAAAATATATTAAAACATTACTCCCTCCATTTTATATTAAGTTAATTGTTGGAAAAAATTTTATAAAGTACTTAATTAATTAGGAGCACGTAGTACTCCTTCTGTTTCATATTAAGTTGATTGTTAGAAAATTTTTGATGTTTCAAAATAAGTGAATTGTTCACTTTTTAAGGGATGTGTTGAAATTTTTTTCCAATTTTACCCTTCGTTAATTAAGTTTCTAAGGTTGAGTTTTGTATGAGAAATAAATGATGCATTAAATGAGTTTGTAGAGTTTAAAAAGGATAAAAATGAAAAAATATAATTAAATTTTATTTTTATTTCTTTTTCTTAATATGTGTGAAATGACTCAATAATTTACTTAATTTGAAACGGGGAGAATAAAACTTTTCCAATTAATTGCAGGAGTAGAAGGCAAACATATTTTGCTATAATAATTGTGTTTGGCTAAAAAGACCTTTAAAAACATTAGAACTTTTTTCTTTTTATTAAAAGAAATAGTACAAAATTAAAAAAAAAAAAAAAAAAACGCCTCAGAAGACATGTGCGTTCATTCCAATCACAAACTGCGTTAAAGCTTGACTGCTTCCCCGATATTTTATTTGGTAACTTTGTCCACGCAATACACATACTGGGGTAACGCAGGATTTTTTTAAAGGAAATGTCACTATTTAAAATAAAAATAATAATAATGTGACATCATATTTAAAGAAAAAACAAAATACAAATAAAATACAATTCACGCTTACTACTATACTTTTCTCTAAAAAAGAAAATTAGTTTTTGAAAAATTATTTAAAAAGTTCCAAGAGTTATTTTTTCAAAAATATATTCAAAATAATCTTTTCAAAATAATAATATCAAATATTTATAAGCCTATGAGAAAGGTGAATAGAGAACTTCATATGTAGCTTAAAAGTTCAAATATATAAAAATAACAATGCGACCTTAACCATGAATTTCCCATACATAATCTGCTAAGCTAAGTGCACTTCAATGTCAAGAAGTGTCATGTAAGACTCCTTTAATTCTTCCTGATCTACACCTGAATACACACCTTCCCTATTCAAAAAAGGGTAAACAAATGCTCCTTACAATCTTGTCCAACTCAAAACCAAATTTCATTTTGGTGCAAAACTTATAATCTTAAAAGTAATAATTAGCTTACCTGCTTTAACACATAAATATAACATGATAATAAAACAATATCTTATACTAATATGAATATAACTTAAGATTAAGATCCCATGCAAGGCCAAAGCTATATTTTTAATTACAGGTCTAGCAAAATTCATTTACATTGACTAAAATTTTATATTTGTATTTAAAATCTAATTAAAGAAATCTAAATTAAAAATTACAGCAAGCAAGCAAGTAATGCCAGAGCATCGCAAGTTGCAGTAACAGTCCTTCTATGATTACGTGTCTTTTGATGACTGGGCCATCCTCTTTGGATCCGAGGTCTCGCCCGATTATAGGCCGTACAATTGGGCCTTTAATACTTTTTGGTGAAATTGCCTTATTAGACATATATTATATCACTAATCAAATTTTCTACTACATACTTAGGAAGGTATATTAAGATATATGTATCTTTTGCTTTAGATACGCTAAAAATAGGTAGAGAGCTCCTAGATACACATCAATAGCATCAGATACACACCAAATAAATGAATTATGTGTGATTCATAAATATTTAAGATACTAAATACATAGAAGAGTGACAAGCGAGTTGTATAAGAGAATGGCGAGCGAGATGGGAGAAAATCAAGTGAAACTTATTTGTGTATTTCAAATACACTTTTCACTTAAATATAGTGCATCTAAAATAAATTATACTTATCTTTGATAGTATATATCTCGAGATGCAACTATCCAGTTGCATTAGGACCGAATAAGATTTGCTACAGGGCAAAGTGTAGAGATCCTAGATACATATGAATAGCACTAGATACATGTACCTGATGTAATTCGCAAGCATTTAAGATACCAAATACACAAGAGTAATGAGTGAGATTTATATGCATATCTCAAATACATATTTTACTTAGATACAACGCATGTAGAATATTTCTAAACTAGTGGATATACTATGAATATTTTCTTTTCTTTTAAGAACAAGTAAGGACAAGATAGAGATCAATGGAAAGGAGTATGGATGTTGGGTTTGTAAGTGGTAGACAAATGTTTTGACCCCAAAAGAGAAACATATGTCATATGAGGTTTGGCTAGTCCTTTCACTATCCTATCATACACTTCATTGGAATCCAGCTGGATTTACCTGTTACACCCCACTGCTTACTCAAGTAATTGTACGAATTGTCACTTAAATGGGTTCTTTTTTAGTTTTGAAATCGAGGATGTTAAAATAGAAAATTGGTTGGATTATGATTAGTTCAATTTGATCTTTTTAATTTTAATATATTGTTATTTAATTTTTATAATTATAATTAAAATTTTAACTCAGAAGTTACTAATAGGTAGATAAATAATAGAAAATATAAAATAGATAGAAAACATATATTATATCAATACAAGTAAAGAACCTTAGAACGGGTTAGAATTGGAGATTAAATTGGGGCCGATTGAAGGTTTCTTCAAAATGGATTAAGGTTTGAATGGGTAGAGATTAAACCTAATTCAAATTATTTTAAGTCCAACTCATCAAAGTCTGGACAGGTTGGACGGGTTACTTATATTTGGACTCATTTTGACACCTTTGGTTTAGTCGTTCATAAAGAATATTAAAAATATTTTAAAATTTAACTTAAGTTATTAGTTTCGTCTTTGGATTATTGATAGTTTTAAAAATATTCTTTACTTGAATTATAGAACTTAAATACAACCTTGATCTTCGACACGAAATAGCAAATAGTCTCAAACTCTTATGAGAACATGTTTGACGAGAATGTAGGGGGTATATTTTACTCATATTATAAAATCAGAGATATATTTAAGTTTAGTTAGTGATATTTCTAAATTGTCAATTATTTAAGGATGAAATTAATAATTGATATAAAATTTAGAAGTGTTTTTTGATGATTGTCTCCTTGTCCTTATCGTTTTTTTAGTGAAGATTTGTGGATTAAAAAATCTTTGGATGCTTTTTTGGGGCCTATGTTAATGTTTAGAAACAGGAATTATGTTCTCTTTTTGAGGCATTTGTCCTTAATTCTTTAAGGGCCATTTGGTGTGAAGGATAAGGACATTTAATCTCGGGATAAAATATAGTGATCCTTAAATTAATGTTTGATTGACAAATTTAGGATAATTTATCTCGGGATTAATGAATAGTATCGGGATAAGCTATTCTTGGGAGGTATAATAATCCCAGGATAATTTATCCCGGCATAGAAAGTATAAATCACAATTGTATCCTTTTAAACCTTTTTTTACATCTCATTGTAAATATTTATGTATATTACATTATTTTTTAATACAATATATAATAATATTCACAACCTTCACTCATTATTTTTTATGATATTTTTTCATATTTTTCTATTAAAAAATTACACATTTTTATTGGCTAATTTTTATTTTTTTATATTTTGATTTTTCATAATTTTTTTTAATTTAAAAAACTTAAAAACTAGAAATTCTATTTTTAAATTAAATAAGAAAAAAGTTTTATTTTTAAATGCATACCATGCACACATAAAAATATTTAAACTATATAAGATGAAGAAATTATTTTAAAAATAAATATTAAATAACTAAAGCTAACAAAAGAAAATACATAAAAAAACTACTAATAAAGTGAAGGGTATTTTTGTAAACAAACAACATATTCTTAAAATTTATCCAACAAACCAAACACTTAATAAGAAATAACCTCAACATAACTTATCCCATCATTACCAATCCCAACATAATTTATCCTATCATAACTTATCCCATCACAACTTATATTCAAACCAAACGACCCCCAAGAGAAACAAATTTGAGTTCGTGTTTTTTTTATAGAAATAAATTATGTTCCCAACATATAGCAAAGTTTGTTATGCTTTTTATCGTATACATTATGAAATATAATGAAATGAAAATATAAGCTTATATTTGTAAAAGTTTTTTTTTTGGTTTTTTATTCGATATCTGGTGCTTATATTGGAGTCCAACGATTTCGAATTCGTGTCACGTAGGGCTCCATTCTAGCTGAAGCACTCCCTACCTGCATATATAAATTAGAACGAAATCTATGTATTATTGTATGTAGGATAGAAAATGCAATAATTAATATATGCATGATTAACATCTTATACCTGCATAGAATGAGTATATAAATTCACTTATAACTAATTCATGCATTATTAATCTCCACGTAAGTCTAACCAAAATGATCCCTTAGGGTTGACAGATGATCTGCAGATGTAGGGTCATTAAATGCCTGAAGCTTCAACAACTATGAGGATAATATACTCGTCATTTAACAATCTTTCTAAATTGATCGTAGATCTAGCTGGATTGAGATAAATAATTTCAATATTCAATATCTTCATTTTGCTCTCTTTCTAAATTCTTTGTAAATCTTGCTAAATTGACACAAATAATTTTTGTGTTCTATTGTTCACAAATTATAATATGCACATCGTAATTTTAGTAGATTCGCATTTGTTTAAATCCACAAATTACAACAAGTATTCAAGAAATACCCGTTTTTCAAAAAATACATTGTTATGAAAATATCGGTGTTTTCCCGATCAATTAATTATAGAAACATGAGTTTAATTAATCTATTTACATTGATATATAACTAATGAACTGCTTGAATATCTCAATTGCCTGCTAAAAAATCTTGTCCGTATTGGTATAAACATGAATGCAACACAGAGCTGAAATTGCTGAAAAAGGTGAAAGCTAAATGAAGAAACTACTTTCACTTTCTCTTCTTTTCATCAATAATTTAACTGCTAATATAGCACATGCTACAAGACATTACAAAGCTGCTTGATTAACTTCACTATGACATGCTCGTAATGCTTCTAAGCATACGAACAAAATACATGTGACAATAGCTTTTTAAGTGTATTTTACTGACCTATATCTCATGAGAATGCTCTTAAAATACCTTTTGACTCAAAGATAATAGTATACATAATTTACCATTTACCTAAAACCGGTGTATCCTATCTGTTGCAAAAGAATTTGAGGATATACATCTCTTTTTATATCAGCGACCAGAGACCACAATATCCAGCCATACTGCATGATCGCCGTCTACAGGTGTTGGCATCAACACCACAATCATCTTCACTGAAACATCTATGATCAGCACCAGCATCAGGGATGTGACAAGCACTTTCAAGTCGCCTCTCATGCGACTCGTGATGAATTGTAGAAGCTGGACAAATTTGAAGTGACATGGCACTGCTTCGTTTTCTCTGCTTCCCATGCTGCACCAGTTGAATAATTTGTCATCCCTTGAACTCATGTTGATTTGCTTTTACTAGTGTAAATGATAGATTTGTGCAATCAACTAAGCTAGAACTTGTAATAGACCAAAAACACGAGGAAAGACAAACGGAGACACACTTATCAACTTTACAAGAACGAGTGGATCGAGTCCTTGGTTTAGTTTCCAAGCTATGTTTCACTAGATCATCAATGTCCCTATCTTATATTTCCTATAAAGCTTCTATCTAATAATGTGCTTGAGCGGAGAACATTTGTAAATTGATGCGAATATGGGTGAAAACCTGCGTCAATAAATCAGTTATCCTAATATTACTTGTCTTACAATTGTGCCAAAATTTTGGTTTAATTTTTTGTTAATGGGTAAAACCCCTGCCAAGGAGCAGGTAACCACCTAAATAAATCTAATGGCTGCCATCAAATTTAAAATCTAGGTTGATACAGCGTAGTAATGTTTAGAAAGCATTGCCCAATGTCAAAGGACAAAAAGGAAAGCTTTTAATGGCCTTCAACTAAGAAAATGCCAAACCTATAAAATCTTAATCAGCAATTTCATTTAAACATGATTGGCATAGGATGGTTTATCAAGGGTGTGTTCGTAATGGAGGAAAACATTTTGAAAACATGTTTGGTTGGCTTAAATATTTTTCAAATCCTCAAATTTAAGAAAAATGACTTCTTTCAAAAACTAAAAAATATTTTTTTGTCCCATCCCTACCACGACCTCCTTCCTCCCCCCCCCCCCCAAAAAAAAAAAT
>DF357891.1:76795-93657 GCA_000787875.1 Solanum virginianum | reverse complement strand
CGGGGGGGCTCAATCCTAAAGCCCCCCCCCCCCCCCCCCCCCCCCCCCCCCCCCCCCCCCCCAAAAAAAAAAATTAAATATTTATTTAAAAAATATTTCAAATTATGAAATATTTTCATGTCAGAAACTATTGTTCTAAAAAGTATTTTCTACTCTCTAGCAAAAAATAAAAGATGTTTTTTGAAAAATATTTTTATTCATTAACCAAACAATAGAAAATATTTTTCACTCACCAACCAACACATGGAAAAAAAATAAGTTAAAAAATCAACTTATTTTTCAAGAAAACATTTTCTTCCGTACCAAATGTTTTCCTGAAAATGTTTTTATGGAAGTTAAGCTGATTTGTAACTCATTTTCTCATATTTGGTTGGTCAGTGAAAAATACTTTCTGTTGTTTGGTTAGTGAATGAAAATATTTTTTAGTAAATATCTTTTATTGTTTGCTAGAGAGTAGAAAATATTTTTTACGAAAATAATTTTTGACATGAAAATATTTCATAATTTGAAATATTTTTAAAATAAATACTTAATTTTTTTGGAGGGGTTGGGGGCAAAAAAATATAAAAATTTTAAAATTTGAAATTTTTAATTTTGTGTGTGTGGGGGGGGGTAAGAGGTATGAATAGGATAAATAAATTAAAAAATTTAAAATATTTTTCAAATAAAATTTTTTCGTGGAACGGGGAGCTGGTTTGGAGAACAGCAGGTGGGGTAAAAAAGTTTTTTTTTTAAAAATTTGATTGTTTTTAAAATAAACTTTTAATTTTTTTGGGAGGGGAGGAGGGTTAGGTGGGTCGGCGTAGGGGTGGAGGTAAAAAAAATTATCAAAATATAAAATATTTTTCAAAAATGAACTTTTAATTTTCTTTTATTTTTAAAAAATTAATTTTCTGGAGGGATGGGATAAAAAATATTTTAACTTGAGATTGGGGAACAGTTTGGAAATTATTTTCCTTAATTTTAAGAAGGAAGTCATTTTCCATAAATTTGAGAAAAATGAGTTGATTTGAAAAACATGAGAAAATTGGAAAACATTTTCCAGAATATTTTCCTCCACACTGAACACACCCCAATTCCCAACTGATTTTCCATCTCTAGGTAATACTTGAGAAACTGAAAGAATACCACAAAGATACAGGGACAGACAGATGTATGAGCACTGCAGGGGCAGCATTAATATGAGCAAGTATGTGATCTAATCCAGCAGATACAGCTACTTCTCTTTTAAGGAATAACTCAGGACGCACCTACTTGCCGTAGGAAATGAAGAAAAGAGCATGGAAAGGAAAAGTAGAAGGCCATGAAATAAGAAACAATTTTTTACTTATACAACTTGAGAAACACAGACATCACATTTGTTTATGGAAAGGGAAATGTACCTTGATAGAACTTCCGTTACTTTTATAAACCTCGGGAAGCTTCTCATGCCAATTGCTTCTAACCGGCAGGGGATGACCCTCAGTTGTAAATATGTAATTTTGATTTAGTAGAAATGAGTCATCAAAAAGTAGATACAAATACTTGCACCTGCAGAAATCAGACGAAAAATTATATTGCTATAAGAGCATGGATGGTCAGTCATATTACGAGGGACACTTTACCAAAGATCAGTCAGCTTCCATACCATATAATTTGTGTGCAAAAGATGAAGGTACAAAAGGCTTACGTTTCTGCGAGGAAGAAACTATGCTGATGGTCTTCTAATTGCATTGTAGTCACATCCCTAATGCTAGCAAAGCCACCTTTAACTCTTGTATGTGTATTCAGAGAATTCATTATTGATTCACCCACTTCCATATACCATGGATCTGTTAACAAGAAAACTACTATATGATTCTAGGTTGGAGAAAAGGATGGGTTTTCTAAAAATTTAAAAGCTAAAAAATGACTACTTTGAAGATAACAAAATTAAGACAAGAAAATCTAAAAAGAAGAGTCGCACACCTTTGGTTGCTTGGTATAGGTAAAATGTGGACTCTGCCAATTCAGGACGTAAAGGATAGTATTTTTCAGTAGGATGCAACATCTGATGGTCCAGCAGATACCTAAATTATTGAAAAGGGTCCTATAAGAAAAGTGAAAAACAACCATCACAGGTAAAACCAGTTACGCTAAAACTAGGTTATTGCATGGAAAGCACAGGGCAAAAGCAGGAAAAAGCCTTGGAGAACAAAGGAAACAATGGAGGAGAAACATCTTCACCTCTCCGGAAGAACTCCATATTTCTTCCACACCTTGAAAAATTCATGATGTGAGGAATTAGCTGCCTCGATATCCCCAACAAGAACCTGAAACCAAAAGAATCAAGTTGGTCACCACTTTACAGTTTTCCTTAGGGTTACTGTTTTATGTACATACTAGAAGAGTAGCATATAAAAGAAGAAGAATATGCAAAAGAGGAGTAGATTTCCTCATTCTTGACAAAAAACTATATCAGTTTCAGGAAGAAATTATAAGCTACAGATTTCCTACTTACCTGCAGACCAGGCCAAAATGCTTGAAGACTTGTGAGCTGCCAGTATGTTGCTACTCCTGTTCTCATGTCAGCTTCATGATACCTACATTAAATTAAATGTTCTGATCTTGGTCTGACTGCTAAAGTCCAGGACAATACTTATGCATCATACATTGTTCTCAACAGCAGATTTGGTGACGCTCAGACTAGAATAGAAGTATCTCGGGAAGGAGACAATAACAATAAAGGAGATGGTTCCAGCACTTTCTTTTCCTGTTCTAGGCAATTGCCAGTTTGCCACAAATAGAAATGGGATTACTAAGGCCAAGGCACCAAGAATTAGTTTAACTGCTAAGTATGATGGCAATACATACAAAAATTAAAAAATCCAAAATTTCAAAATAAGGTGTGATTATAGTACCATGGGCCATGTCTAAAATATCTCTGCACAGCAACATAAGCAGATTGAAACATCTTCCAGATTTCATCTCTTCCAAAAAGAACGTAGGCCTTCATTAGATATTCGTAGAAAGAATCCACACCTAAAAACAGCCCCCCCAAAAAAAAGAAAAGAAAAAAGAAATGAAATATCAAGAGAGTACATGTCGTGAAGAGAAACAGACAATCAAGGAATGGTGGTAACATTATTTATCTAGGCAAATGAGAAACACGGAATCAGAATACATCTAGAAGAAGTATATGTAACTAAATCGAGAAAATGGTTGTGGAGAAGTCTCCTAAAAGTGCTCTACCTACAGGTACATACCAGCTCCAATACCAGAAGAATATTCAATCCAGTGTCCAGTTGCTACATCTAGTGTAGTTCCTAGAAGATTTAGAGAACTCCGCATGCTCCATAACTTACGAAGAGCACGCAAAGCTGCCATCTCAAATCTTGTATCACCAGTTAAACGTGATAATGCACCCATTTCAAGGATTAGAGAACCTGATTACACGAAAAAAAAATCCACATAACATTTGATAAGACTTCACTGAAGGCTGGTGAAATCAATTTGACGGCAGCTATCAAAGTTCAAGGAAATAGCTGAAGAGGTAAGGTAAGAAAGACTAAGTAATATACCACATCCAGATGTGCTCGTTTCTGTTGTCTCGTCTGCAATTACACCATGCTGTCACATTTTGCATTTAATGAGTCATAAATTTATCTTTTAAAGCCGCCAATGCAACATATGACCCTACAGATGCTACCAAAAACAGGTACTACTTGGTATGCAAAAGCTGAAGTGGCATATCAGTAATGCAATTCATGGAATGAGCAGTGGCATGTGAGTTTCAAAAATCTTCACTAAAACTATCCTAAGACAAATTAGGCGCAAGAAAAAATTCCTCATAAATCAATAGAATTTTATTTTCATATTTCGGTCAGATTGTAGCAGTATATTATCAGAGACAACGTAAAAGAAAATTAAAACTTGAAAGCATATTTGAATATTGAAGAGATTATGCAGGCAATAGCAACTCAAGTCAATAGCGTAAATAGTCCTGGTAAGCTAATGAGCTAAATTTCATGATGAATCCAAAAACTCCGACAGTTTATT
The DNA here is from genome assembly GCA_000787875.1 of Solanum virginianum. Taxonomy (NCBI): domain Eukaryota; kingdom Viridiplantae; phylum Streptophyta; class Magnoliopsida; order Solanales; family Solanaceae; genus Solanum; species Solanum virginianum. The sequence continues at coordinate 89,640 of DF357891.1, read as the reverse complement.
AACTGGTTCTCAGCCCCACAAGAATTTGGATACCAGGATAACTCATAGCACATCTAAATTAGATGAGTAGATCTAAAGTTGGAACAAAATTTTCAAAACAGGAGATTTTATCATGAAAATTATAACTTCGATAGCATCACAAACAACTGACATCTGGAAGGAAGTAAACTGAAGCTGATTTGGACACCAGAATAATAAAGAACTTTGAGTTGCAGGATAAATAAACACATCTAGAAGCTAATGAACCAATTAAGAAATTATATCATTAAGTGACTCAACTAAGAACTTGTCCAAAGTCCAGTAGCTGACCTATTAGCAACAACGAATTCACACAAAAGGTTGGATTTCTTTTTCCGACCGAAGATTGCATTTTTCGTTCTCTAATAAAAAACTGCCTTCAATTATTTCCTTCCTGATAAGACAGCCCTCATGATATAGAATATCTTGATAAACTAATAATCTACAATATTATCTCTTGACCTTTCATTCCATAAAAGCATAGATTAACTGGTTAACCTGAAGAAGTATCTCTTTGACTGAATATAATTCCATCAAACATTTCCTTGCTTTCTATTTCTGTTGTCCAGGATTACATCCCAGAGAGGATATTATCTTGCATACATTGTGATCAAATCACTTACAAAGCAGCAAATGATATATACCTTTAAGTTGATCCAAGCATAAGGTAATCCGGTTGGGGTATTGAAAGCAGGCAGAAAGCGTCGCCCCAAATCCGCAGCCAGGTCAAGGAGTTGATTCTTATAAGTTACTTGAATCAACCTGTTTGTAGAATCAGTGGCAAGAATATGAGCAGAAACAAGTCCTCCAAGAACTCTTATGTTGCACTACAATTGGTGATCAGGAAAAAAGAAAAATTATGAAGTGAATTGAATAAACTGTGACCCAAAAGTAAGACTTCCGTCAATTTAGTGCTGGCAAAACCCACTTAACTGTGGTCATTAAAAGCATTTATTAAGAGAAAAGTTTGAAGACGCACAAAGGCGAGCACAATCATCCAGTTAGACCCATACACAAAAATGTAAACGCGACAATGTATATTACCTCAAATAGATTTACCCTTGCATCAACATCAAATGATAGATTTTCAGATAGCCAAATAATAGCCTTCTCAAACTCAGAGTAGTTACCCATGATTACAAGGCTGGAAAAAATAAGGTAAAAGATAAGCCCAAAATATAGTATAAAATTGGTTCTGAGTCACAAACAACAAGTCTAACCCACCTGGACAACGATTCAATTAGCGTAAGAGCTGACCCATTGTACTGCTGTGGCAAATGTTCGAGCTAAAATATGGCAACACGTGGTAAAACCGTTATACAACGATAACAAGACCCGTTTTCTTCAATGATGATTCTTCTAAATTAAGACACAGTTAGTTACCTTCAAATTTCCAAGTTCACTTAGAGAGTCTGTGTAGGTTTTCGTCAGAGGTTTCAACTCATCATGCTACAATAGAGATTAGACAGTAAGAAACAGAACCCCTAGAGTTGATATACATTCTCCAGACCTTTATTCAATAGTAGAAGCTAAGTCTTACCGGAAAAGCATACATCATGTAGTTATCATAAGCATGGTAAAACCTGTCATCACAACAAAAAATTTCCCTTAACCAATCTCACTTTACAACAAGATATATAATCTCATACAAGTAATTTCCAAATGTTATCAAAAAAAATTTCAGAAACTCATAAACAATGTTCCTAGAAACTTTCCCTTTTTATTAGAATCTTATCAAATTGCAAGTTTTTGCATAGCATTTTCAAAAATGAATGGAAAGGGTTAAACTTACATGTTGCGAACTCTATCGCTCATGCGCTTCCTTTTAGCTGCCAGAAGATTGTTGGAGCTGTGGTCTGACAAACAGGTGATAAAAATGGTGGAAAAAATTACAAGATATAGCAGAATCCATTTCACCACACTTGCTTGAAACATTTTTTTTGAAGAAGAAGAGGGGGATTGAGAAGTTTGATGATTATTTGGGACCAAATCTGAGCTGTGTTGAATGTCCAAGTCAGCATCCATTCGGTGGAGCAACCAATCATAAGCCGACATATCACCCATTCTACACACGGTCAAAATCTTGTCTAATTGCGAACTACAAGTTTTTCCTCATTCGTTTTACTTTTTCTTTTTACTGAAAATATATATAATTATTGTAGTAGTTTTATTTTTGAATTATTGATATTCTTATAAATATTTTTTTACTTGATAAATTGAATTTAAATATATTTTTTGATATAGCAATATGAAAAAAATACATTCTTAAATTATTCTCAATTTTAGTGACATCTTCAACATTTCTTTTGATTTTTTTATTAAAAAGCTCAAACTCTTATAAAAATTTGAGATAACTTGTTATGTCGTATGACAGATCATCGGTGTATCTAAATTTAACTAATAAAAAGAAGAATATTTTTTGAAGTTATTACTGATTCGAGAATGGAATAATTTTCAATAATTTTATAAATATTTTTGATACTTCTCTTTTTTTTCAGCAATAAATATAAGTATTGATTAATTAGGAAAAAAGGTTTTAACTATTTCATCCTTTAATGGTATTTGAATAATTGCTCCTTCCGTCTTCATGCCTTTCTATATAGTTATTCACTTTATTATATACAATTTCAATTAATAAAATCAAAATAGAATTGACTGAATTTTTTCATAAGTATAAAGAAGTTTGTAAAGTATTTAAAAATAAATAAATCTTAAAGGATAAATTAATAAAAGAAATTCTTGTTTATATTTTCTTAAGAAGAGACTTAGAGAGAATGGGCAACTAATATAAAACTTAGAGGGAATGGGCAACTAATATGAAACAAAAGAAGTATAATATTACTTCATAGTCTTGAGAAACAATTGCTAGTATTAATGATAAAATAAAAAAATAATTTATTAATTTAATTTTAAAATTCTAAGATAATAAATAATTTGAGATAACTATGTGAAAAAATAACAACTATGAAAAAGAAAGGTCTTAGAATGTTATGTGATTAAATCTTGAATTGGCTGCATTATACATCAAGGAACATTGCTTTAAACTATTTGACTATGACATGTACGATACACTTTGATGAGTCTTTAACTTTTGGACTTCGAATTTTCATGTGCATCTATTACTTTGTAAATATTTAATCAAAATCTATTAAAACTAATGCATGGTACCTTACAAGTAACAACTATAAATGGTTATGTGAAAGACATGCATTTATGATTTGACGTAAAGAGAGTAAGAAATAAATTAATGCAAATACATACTTAAGCCACGTAAAAATTTCCAACGGAAGTATTATGTCAACTATAGCACACTATTGAAATTATTTATTTAAATTGAATTCAACTCGATGCCCTCTTATCCCACTTTTCTCTTTTTTTTTTGCTTGTGACATCAGCATAGCTACTAATTAATCTTCTGTGATTCTCCATTGATTATTTATACCATATCAAAATTACATAGGATTGAGATTAATTATCTGAGTCTATGATACTTCATCGTTATATTGATACTATATCGACATTACATAGGATTTGACTCCTTTTTCAAGAAATAAATAAGAAATTATTAAAAGAAAATTATTCAACTCAATATTAGTAGAAAATATATTGTTTGCAATACTTCATCGGTATATTGATACCATATCAATATCATATAGGACTGAATTGAATTCTCTATGATACTCCATCAGTATATTGATATCCTATCGGTATCATATAGTTTTTGGCTCTTTTTTTAAGAATAAAACAATTTAAGAGAAAATTATTAAAGTCGAAAACTTATTTATTAAACTTTAAATTAATAGAAAAAAATATTCTTTTGTAATACTTTGCCGATATATTGATACCATATCGATATCATATAAGATTGAACTTAATCCTTTGCCGGTATATTGATACCCCATCACTAACTATCAAGGGCACTGATGTCAGCATGGTCACAAATTTTAATAGTAGACAAATTAGGAGAAGCACTAATTGTAATTAACTAGGACATAAATGTAATGGAATGTATAAATATAAGCAGTTTGCTTCAAAAGAACATGGACTTAGCTTTTCCTTTTATGTTAAAGCCAACTCACATTCTATTTAGGCTATATATCTAAGAGTTTTCTGCAACTGCTTGTCTTGATAGTGTAGCCTGATTAAGAACAAATTAGATCCAAAACATCCAAAAATAAGAGTAGGCAGTATTAGTCGAGATAGCTGCTATATCTTTTGTTTGATAAGTGATAGTAAATAATATGCAACTCAATTCGTTTCCAGGGATATTAGCAACCTATGTTTAGATGACAGAAATTTTCCAACATAAGAACTTAACACTCACGACAACAGGTCTCTCCGTCTAGATTCAGCACCCTGCAACAAGGTAAAACAGTTATTCTGCAACTGAAGTTCTCCTTGGGGAGCGTCAACAGTAACATATAGGGGATGAGATTCGCTCTGATAGTGATATTCAGAGCTGAAATTGACTAGTGAACCTCCAGAAACAATGGTGGGAACATAAAGACAAAGGCCTTGATGACTAAGAGAATAGTGAGGGTAGATAACTCCAGTGTTTCTGATGAAAGAATAAAGCTGGAACATGGAGCTAATAGTTCTTTTTGCTTTGAGATCCATTCTTTTCTTCTTCAGCCTCTCTTTTCGATGGGCATTTTGGTGACCTCCCAGTGCCCGTGAGCTAGTAAACTTCTTTAAACAGAAGCGGCACTCATATTTAAACTCACTGACAACTGAGGAGCTTAAGTTTCTGAGGTTTTCATTTGGGTTGGGAAGAACTGCACCAGAGGGATTCATAAAGATGGAAGTTTTTTCCACTTGTCTTTCATGTGCAGATATTCCCGAGGAGCTTATATTCTCTTCACTTTCAGATTTTGAACAAGGATTTACCTCAAAGCCAAAAATTCTAAACTTTTTATCTGAAGCAGTAATTTTGCAACATCCATTATCTGTTCCATTACTTCCAGTTGAAAGGAGATATAAGTTGGTAGATTTTTGGAATAATGCCTCATCCATTGGAATCAAAAGTTCCCGGCATGCCAAATGTTTTGGAATGCTACAATTTATAGGAGATGCAAAATATATTATAGTAGAACCACCAAAAGAACATGACACAGTCGTGCATAGCCAACATCATATCCAACTAAATCATTATATAATAAAAAGAATCACATAAAGCCAGAACAGGGAGCCTATTGCACTACTGAAATGGGACTTTTCCCACTGTATCTTTAATTTTCACTACATGTCATTAGTTCATTCTTTTTACTTTTTACTGAAGACATGTCATTAGTTAAGCTCGCAAAGGAACTATGTTCTTCACTCAGAAATATCCCCTCTCAAGGTAACTTAGCAACAGAGAAACTTGCTGATAATCATCGTTTCATATAGGCTCATACCAGAGTGGACCAGTAGACCACATCCTCGAAAAAGAAATGGTCACCACAGCTGGTAGGCAACTGCAACAGTTTTCATCTGAAGTTCCATGTAACTTAAGATTACAAATAAATTAGTATTTCTACTGGAATATGGTTATTATTCCTTGTCAAAAGCATATGAAATTACTTGTTGATTACAAGAAAAATAAAGTAAAATCAGAAGTGGATAATGACAGAAGCAAATCTTTTAATTAAAGCTCCACCAATTAGATCTGAGCCTATCTAGTTTGAGCATAATAAGTTTGTATCCAGAGTCTAGAAAAATAAATTTATAGCTAAAGCAACTGATTGGCATGTATTAGCATTAGCCAGCTAAGGTTCTTTGTTTCCATTTACCCAAGTTGGATCATTGGACCACATCTTTGAAAAGCTTTTTTCCCATTGCACAAGTATAATGGAATGTGTTGTAATACCACATTGTTATGTGGTGCTTATCCCCAATCATCTCAAACCCCATTTCATTCTTATCACTCAATTTTCAAAAAGATTTATTCTTCAATAAGGAGGTGAGGAAAACACAACTGAAGCAGAATGACCACAGGAAATAATTAACCATGCAGTGAAAATAGAGATGAGTGAACTATATCTTTTTTGTGTTAGTTGACCTAAGCCGCACCCTTACACTGGGGTGGAGCTCAGCCTCTGAACCTTACGTGGGAGGAGCTCTTGCCTCATACAGCTCAGGCCAAAGACCTGGGGAAGTCCGGCCAAGATCGATGGCCCTCGACCTAAGGAAAGTGCGGTCAGATTCAAAATCCCAATTCTGTTAGGATCAATCTAAACCAACCCGTCATATTGTATATGATTCAACATGCCAACTATTAAACAACTTTTCAGATATACAAGACAGCCAATCAAAAATGTCATGCAATCCCCCGCTCTTCGGAGGTGCCCCTCAGGGTCGAGAAGCATGTACTAAGGAGTATGTGCGACTCGTTTCGATCATGAGCTAACACAAGTTGGCAAGAAAACTACTTTTACAGTATCAACGATCAGTACCGATGAATGGGATAGAGATAGGAAAGGAGAGATTTTCGTTGTTTGTGGATCACTCGAATAAACACAGTAATTCACAAAAAGGGAGTACCCTATAGTTACGATAGAAGGAAGTATACCCTATAATTATAGTAGATTAATACACAATCTATACAAGAGACAATTGCTTCTTAGCGGTAAAATACTTGCACAAATAGCTATACAAATAGAATTCTCTCTCTCGCTGATGAGGAAACGAACTAACTACCTAAACGAGCAAGTAAACTTTCATTCTAAAAGGAAGAACTATAATCCGCTGCTTGAGTCACATAGAGGCTTTATAGTGAACGCAGACCCCCTGCTTACAGATATGAGAGCAATGACTTAGATTTAAAAAAAAAAAAAAGATGTCGATTTTTTTGATGCAGTGCGGGCGCTGGACGGAAAATATAGATAAAGGAACAACCCACCGGAAGAGCATACCTCAAGGGGCACCAATCTCCCACGGCAGAGATCTATCTGCCCAGTAGCTTCTCTTTCAGCTTTTTAACCGTGTGGGGCCTTTCCCTCTCTTCCTCTTTTTTGAAGGTAACCATCCAATCTTGGAAGTGAGGGTCTTGTAATCATTCCAATCTCTCTACTCTAGTATTAGCAGTTTCCCGAAGCTTTAGCCTCCCCCCTTGTAACAATCAAGTATACTAGCTGAGCTAGCCGGGAAGTTAGCAGTACCTATCAACATCCAGGGATGGATGTAGACCCATCAGGCAGGGATAATCATTCCGAGACCTGTTTTCTCTAAGAAGTGATCCAAAGACATGAAGTAATGCATTTTGCGTCTCAATCCACCACTTTCTTATTTCATCTTTTTGCTCAAACCCAAATCAGCACCAAAAGTGAAGAGATCATGAAAGAGAACAAAAAAAAATGCAAAAACTTCATGTACACGAATAGATGCATAGAGTTCGGGGACCATGAAAGAGAACAGAAGGGAAACCAAAGCCCTCATGTACATGAATAGATGCAGGTCATAATTTGATTTCATATTGCATTAGAACTTTAGCCCAGTAATGGGCAAAGTTTGTCACATTGTTCCTTTTTGGGTTTGTTAGAACCTTTTCCAGAGCATTCTCTACAGACCTTACCATGGGTATATATGAGACAATTAAGGTCAAACTTTAGTTCATCTGGAATTCGCCGATTCAGATGAATATATGTCTTTTTCACATCAGCTGCAGCAGGTACCCACTGAAGAGTCTTTGCAATCTGAAAAATCTATAGCAAGTTTTGCATGTTAGCCAAGTAATTCTTTTTCAGAAGGATGTTAGCGAAGTACTTTGGAGAGGCAATATGCCCTTTAAAGTGAAACTCACATGTGTATCCACTGGAAAATCATCTCGCTGAAGATGGAACATCAAGACACATGCCACCTGCATCCATTGCATACTATTAGAAAAATAGTAGCTGCAAAATGTCCATTATAAATGTTGCTGGTGATAAGATCTTTCAATTTGCAAACACCACCATTAGCATAAGCCTTATTTCTTTTCATGTCATCCTTCAGATAATCACTTAATCTCTTCAACATCACTGGTAATACATTTTAAAATTCGTGTCTGAAGCATTTTGTGATCTGCCTTTTACTTTGTTTTATTTCACACTCATACACTTCTTTTTATTTATATAAAAGGCAACAGCACCCATGTCCTCCGTTTCTAGAAAAAAAAATCTTTCATGCATTGGACACACATGCACTAGACTTGGAAATGAAATCAACACTAAGTTTTGCAATTGCTCTCAGCTGCTCCAGGTCTCTTCTTCTCTTGCTTCTCCCTCATGCACTTCTTTACCCGTGTTATTCCTAGGCTCTCCTTTGGTTTCTCAGCTGTCACGTCAAATGTTTTTTTTTGGGGCCAGCTTGTGTGCACCTTGATTATTCCACCAAACATTTGGTCAAATATTCTTCTTTTTCATCACTTATTTCCTCCCTCTATCGTGCTTAATATGCTGCTCTTTGCAACATCATATTTTAGCCAAAAAAGAATTGCTCAATAATGTATGATACATTTTAGTATTCTATTAAATAGAGTTGGACTTCTAGATCTATTACTAACATTTAGCAGTGTATAGATTCTTTCTTAAGATAATCTAGTTCTTGCAATGTGATTTTGCATTTTCCTTACACAGAGTGAGAATCATATTCTCTTTCTTATAATGTTTTATTTTCTTTCTTTCTTTTACCTTTCTTAAAAAATGCTTTTCTTTTTCTTTTTTCGCTTCTCATCTAAGCATAAAAACCATTTGATTGAGATCCATAACATAGTGCAACTCCTGTCTAGTAGCTACAATTTTGAAATTTCAACTCTTTGCCTCATACACAAAACTCAAATCATGTCTAGTTTGGTACTACTCATATGGCCTTCACTTCATACACAAAACTTGAGTCATGTCTAGTTTGGTACTACTCATACTGGCACTACCATTATCCCAAGCACAAAGAAGTAGGCTAATGGAGACTCCATTAGACATTAACGACTCTTTTTGATTTTGTAAGTGCTCAATCAGATCAGATATTATTAACAATGACAAGATCGACTAAGGGGTTGTGACTTCAAATTCCAAGAGAATTCTCTACCACTTATTTACTTTTCTGAGTAGAGAAAAGGAAGAAGTTCTTTTTCCTTTAAGGCACCAAAAAAATAGACCAACACTCAACCCTCACCCTCACCCTCACCCTGAAAAGAAAGTATGTACTTTAAAGCATGGTAATCATCCGAGACATGCAGTGGAGGGTGGACAAAGCATTGACATAAGAAATGCTTGGAAGCAATTGCAGTTTTGGGGTACCATGAACACCAGAGTATAAATAGGGTGTGTTAATAGTTAAATAGTGTATAAATACATGTAAAAAGCATTTTTATAGCTTAAAAATATTAAGTTTCCCAATGCATTAATATTTTCTTGTAATACAACAGAATCTCATAGTAAGGCTTTATAGATGAGAGCTAATAACAAAGAGGCACGATGTCCTCATTTTCTCTTTACCAAGATACTGCTTTCTGGTTATCAACATGAAAAGAACAATTTTGAACATGGTATTTTTAATTTGAATCTATGCTTTGTTGCGCATTTATATGCCAATAGAAACTCGCAAATCTCTGAGAGACAAGTATGACAAAAAGCTACCAACACTTAATGATATATGACAAACAGGCATATCAATTATCAATATCCAAATGCCAAACTCACTGTATATTGGACTTAAACATGACCCATGATTCCCCAGACAAAATTTCAAGGAAACTGAAAACAATTTACCGTTTTGGGACCAATTCCTTTAAAACAAGAGAGCTCCCTTTTGACTTCCTCTATAGACAGCTCTCTCAAGTACTCCAAGCACAGATTTCCTTTTTTCTGAAACAATGAACTTAATATTCCCTTGATACAAGAAGTTTTGGTGGGTGCTAAACCTCCACACCTTATGGTATCTTCAACAAGCTTTGCATCAGCAGCTAAAACCTAAGCATTTGAAGATAAATTACATGAATAAGTTGGTCGGAAGTGCCAAGTTTATTCATTCAATCAGTGCACAACAAATCTATTATAGAGTAAATCATAGACATTCTTGGTTTTAAAGATGGTTTGCAACAAAAATACTGCCCAAAAACTAAACTCATTGTGAACAATATCAGAAAAGCCATTGAACTTTGACCACAAGTAAATATCAGCCTCGTTCATCATTTACAAGTAAAGTACCACATAGAATGAATCAGTTATTTCTATAGTTGAAATTTCACACACGCTAGAGCCAAAACAACATATAATAAACGTGAAACCCTAAAATAGACGAAAAGCAGTTCCCATTATAACTTAACAAAATAGCACTATAGTAAAGCAAGCATATATGAAGAAATATAATTAATTCATTCAATTTAGGAAAAAAACGTACACGTTCCCAGGTAGGAAAAGAAGATTTGAGGGAAGCAAAAGCCCTCTGAGAGTTAGCTTCGGTGGTGTTCTGTGACAAAATTGTGCTTATCAGACCGTCCAGTACACTCTCTGTACAAGACTCAGCAACACTAATATCATTATCTTCATATCCAATATGATCGAGTGATCTCTGCTTGCGGTACTTGATGAATTCTTTGGGGAAACCATGGAGAGCCAAGAGATCATCCCGTACGGCTCGGCATTCCTCCGGCGTGGGCCGAGAGTGATCAGGGAATGGCTCACTGTCATTGGAAGGACCGGCGGTGACATTAGCATTTCTCGACGATTTCAATGACGGACATGGAGAAGGAGAACAATGGTCGTCGGGTTTTTTCCTCTTTGGGGTTTTTCGCATCTTTGTCAGTTTGGTCATTGTCCTGATAATTGATCCGTGCCAACGGCCCCAACGCTGTATATTATTGAGGTTTCAATAGCATCCGAAGTGTCAATTGTATCAAGGTTCGAAAATGCTCGAGTTGAGTTAGATTCGTGTGATATATTTCAAGGGGACATTAAGATTGTGTCGATTATATTTAGACATTTGATTCACGTTTTAGTTGTTGGGCCTATACATTAAAAGAATAAGATTAGAGTGGATTAAAGTCTCACATTGATTTATAAATAAATTGATAATTAAAGATATGCTTATATAAACTTAGTCAACCTTTTCTTCATAAGTTAGGTTAAAATTTGAGTTACATGTGGATATTATATCTTTAACTAAACAATAGAAATAGCAAGATTTTTAAAAACTTTCAACAACAATAAAGTCTCAAAGGATCATAATTTTAATGTACATTGTTAAAGAAATTGAATTAGAACTTCAATGGTAGAACTATTCATTGCTCAGACCTTCTCTTCCCAATATGAAAAGAGGGACTATACTCAGAGCTAAAATATTCCCCTAAAAGAGAAATAAAAATCAACAATAATGACATAATATAGCGGAGTACGTATATATTGGTTTATACACTTTTTAATTGCTAATTGCAGTCCATTTAGTTTGTGTTAATGTTTTCTTGCTTGAGATCTTATCATGGATCTTCTTGAAATTTCTAGAGCTTCATTCACACACCTTAGCTTGTACTGCATTGACAATTTTGGATCGTAAATGCTTTTTTTTAATCTATATTATCATACTACTTTTTTTTTTCAAGTAACGTGGTTTGAAAATTTATTTTATATATCAATTTAAAGAATTTTTTATTATTTCTGAAGTTTTTAAATAAAATAAAATAAAATTGTGTGCGTTTAATTAGTCCATCGAGACAGAAACTTTTAAGTAACCCACACTAACTAAAAAGTCGTGCTTACTTCATTTTGATGTTGTGATTAAAGTTTGCAAAATTTTCCTTTTATTTATAAGTATATAAAATTTATGCGACCAAATGGTGACATGCCCAGCATTTAAAACTATATTGAACATTAATACTGATTTCTTTACTTAAACCGTTTTGAAAAGGTAACATCAAATTGAACAAGGCACAGGTCAAATCAATTTTCTATAATGTTTCTTCTCTAAGTCTTACGGCTCTCTATTCCATAAACTTATTCCCCTCGCATACAAAAAAGTTGCGACCACAAGCCCAACATATATAATTTAGCACATATCCATAATGCTTTTAGAAAGTAAAAGAGAAAAAGACAAGTCCATCTTTCTAGTCATGTATTTGATATTCTCTCTGTTCCATATTGATTGAATTTGTGAGATAATATATACATATTAAGAAAAGTATTTAAAAATAAAATTTATATCATACTTTTCACTATTATCCTTTATAAAATTATAAATATATAGCGTAATCTATCTCCTGGAAAATGTAAAACTTCACTTAAATATAAGGGCAAATATAAAAAAAGTTTCAAACATTCTTTTTGAACTTTGAACAATTCAACTATTTTGAACATTAAAAAAAGTCTCAAAAATTCAATTAATTTGAGATGGAGAGAGTAGTACATAAACTAATAATCGTGTGTAATATACTTGTCTAGGGAAAAGCATTACAGTTAAATTTGTATGAGGTCAAAAACATGAGTCTTAGCTTAATTTGCTAAACTTAATAATTAGCCATCGAATACTGTAATATTCAATAAGAGGAAATAACGAGTAAGGCAAATAAATAAGAGACTCGCAACTTTAACCTCAACGACGTTATGAACACCGAATCTTGAAATGCTAATCTTAGATCCAGTAATGATTTTTAGTAATAAATGTTATGTACAAAGACTTAATAACGAATTTTATAAATAAGATGCTCTTGTATTGCTCGATATCAAAATATCCCATGGTGGGCTCGGTTATTGATAGAGTGAATAGATCTGCCATTTCTTGAAAACTCTCTTCTGATGCAAAATCGTAGTGTAACGTGTATCCTCCCCTGTTCCGGTCATGGAATAGATGAAATAAATCAAAAAATGGATTTTTGTTCA
>DF357891.1:44860-64097 GCA_000787875.1 Solanum virginianum | reverse complement strand
GATCGATCTATTTGAGATTTGAGAAATTATATATATTACTACATGGTTTCATATGTCTTATATGTGAAATAAGAATAAAATGCTTATCATGTACGTCCTGTTTGTACTTTATTATGTTAACTGTTAATTTTACTGTCTATATTCTCTTATCTTCAAAAAATGAGTTTTCCTTTTCATAGGACAGAGATTGATCAAGAGAATATTTGTTTCTTTTGCCTGAATATTCAGTACTATTCTACTATAACTTTCTATTCTTATTCTTCTCTTTTTCTCCTTTTCTTTCTTCCCACAAGAGGCCACGGTATAAAACAGGTTTCTTTTTTAGACTTACAACTTTAAATATATTATAATTTTTGTGAGACTACATGTAATCATATATTTTGAACTAGATTTTAAAAAAAATTTGTCAAATATTTGTTTGGTCAGATTAATTTTAAGAATCTGTCCTGAAAAATTATCTTCTTAGTTGTTTGAGACAACATTATATCGAAGTTAAAACATCAATTATTTTGGATAGGAGGGTGTAAGAATCTCAGGGGTCGTCATTTGCTTGGTAACATGTTATCTTGAAATAAGTTATTGAAATAAGTTATTTCACCATATATGTATATGTGATTACTTATTTCATCAGTAAGACAAAAATGGTAGAATAAATAATCCATAGATTTGTTTGGTCATAGATTAATTTTGAGAATCTGTCCTGACAAAATTTCATCAAGTTCCAAAATGTTCACTGTCACTCAAGAAGTTCAAATTGTTTCCTAGCTAATGAAATGTATGTTCAAACAACTTTCAAGTTTAAAAATTCACAACTTCAAAGCCAAATGGAAGCTAAGAGTTCTGAAATTGAATTTGTATTTTTTGGACATCAAACTTGTGATATTTGGAATTAAATTGAAAAATAAACATATAGCTGAAAATTAGTTAAAGTTGTATTTAGATAGATATGCATTTAACTTGAAAAAAATAATTAAATTTTGTGAATGGAAAAGCACTTGAAAAACTAGTCGATCTATCTTTAGAAATAATTCAAAAATAACTCAACCCAATGCATATCAAACACTTTGAACTTTTTTTGTGGAAAAACAGCAAGGAATAAGCAGCTCCTAAGTATGTTATTCCCAGAGGTGTAGTTTGAATTTTGAGAGTCAAACAAGTTTTTTTATATGTTTGTAAAATATTTTAAAATGTTAATAATGTGACTTATAATACTTTTCATGTTTTAAATATATAAATTTTATTTTAAAAAATTAACATTGTACTTTTAAATTAGTGGTAAAAATTATAATTTTGACGATCAAGATATTTATCACAAAAATTTGGACAGAAAATATAGTATGCCTATGAGTCACATGATCGAACGAAATTAATGAAGACTTGTCACAAGATATGGAATAGGAAGAGTATAGTTTAATGAAGAGCATAAATAATACTCCTCTGTCTCAAATTAATTAAATTTTTAAGGCTTTTTTTGAGGTTCAAAATAGTTGAATTTTTCAAAGTTCAAGATGAATGTTTGAAACTTTTTTCATATTTGTACTTTTATATTTTCTAGGAAATAATTACACTATATATTTATAATTTTACAAAGGGTAATAGTGGAAAATATGATGTAAAGTTTTTTTCTTAATATGTGTGCATTAGCTCACAAATTCAGTTAATATGGGATAGAGGGAGTATAATATTGGAACTTAATTAATATAGAGCAAATCAAGAATTAAAATGGGTATATGGCTCTCATACGATGATAATAACTAAGAAAAGAATTTTGAATCTAATTCGTTCAAAAAACTAGTAAAATTAATTTTCTACCTCTCAAAACTCAGATGGACTTCATTTAATTTTTTAGGTGACCAGAGACAATTTTAAACTCTTTGGTAGATCATGCCTTTTCTAATTGAGCTGCATTACGTAATTGCCATCAATATATTTTACTAATTTTAGCTCAATTCTTATCAATCATTGTAGTGTCTAGACAAATTAGTTAACACTAAGATGCAATAACACTGAGTTGATTATCCAAAAAGTCAATCAATCGAAATTGTTCCTTTTTATGTTGTAATAGGGAAAAAATATGGGATAATTATACCGAGGGATGTTTTACTTAAAATAATTATAAAAAAATAGTTTTTGTTGTATAGACATGTATAGTCAGTGCATATTTGTGTATCATAATATATATTTAGTGATAACTCATGTATAAGTAATATACATTGTATAGTAGTGTATACTTTCTATAACTTTTGACTGATTTTGGGTTATTTTTTATATACAAATAAAACATGGACTATATTTGTTGTAAATTAATTAATTTTTTGTATATATATAAAATTTCCCTAAAAAATAAACCCAATTATTAAGTATTCAAACTTAAAGATAATATTGTAATAATAAAATATATTTCAAATTATGACAACTTAATCTTAAAAGAAAATTTAAAAGAAGAAGCAAGGCCTAACTCTTTTTATATGGTTCAGAATACAAGACCAATCGTTGAGTCTTTAATTCTTGCGTGTGCTTAAGCACATATTAATCTCAAAAAGTTATAGGAAAAACATTTATGTTTACACAAACAGAAGATGATTGTGTTGGGAAGCCAAACATTACTGAAACTAAGGTTGAATGGAGAGTTGTGGCGTTATAAATTGTTTGTTCAAAAAGGTTGGAGAAAAATCCATTATGCTTTCAGATGCAGAAGAGTTAGTATTTTGGCTTCTAGATGAAATTGGTAACGTTTTTGTTTTATTGATACATAAATAAAATATTTTACTTGTTCTTGTGAAAGGGAAAAAGTGTACTCCCTCCCTCCGTTCCTAGCACCCTTGACATGGTGTTTAAGAAAAAAGGAAAACTTTTAAAATTTATGGTCTAAAATCATTCTTAGATATTTGTGTGGCTGAGAATCATTTCATTAAGGGTAAAAAAGGAGTTTTAAAGGTAAATTATTTCCTGAGTAAAGTAATATTCTTTTTGGAACGAACCAAAAAGGAAAAGGTGCCACGTAAAATAGGACAGAGGGAGTGATTTTGACGGTTTAGTGCCATTGTTGGTAAATACAGCTATTTTTTAAATAGCTCTTCTTTGGGAGCAATGAAAGATATCAAGGTACAATACAACACCATCGCAGCGGTTTGAGTATTAAGAGTTAAACCTAAAAATTCTATTTGAATATTAATAACTAATGAGTAGTATTCTCCGATCCAAAATAATTGATGTTTCAATTTTGGATATGCGGATTAAGGAATTCATGTATTACCAAAAATTGTTCCCTCATTACAAAATTAATGAATTTTTTACTCTTTTTGTATGATCCAAAATGAACGAATTGTTCAAAGCTTAAAAATGTATTAGAAATTATTAGTATTTGCTAAAATTGAATTTTCTTTAATTTGTTTTTCAAACTATCTCTATCTTTGATAAGAGTTTGAGAAGAAAAAAAAACAACATTGACAAATTATATTTTTTAATTGACACCATTAACTAACTCTCTTAAATAGCGTGCCACATCCAAAACTTTATTTGGACATGAGAATAGATGTCTATCTCGAAAGTAGTAATAAGATCAGCATACAATCTACCTCAAGTTCATTTAGTAACACTACATTGACTATATTGTTATTGTTGAGGGAGTAACAGTAATTTTGATGAAAATACCTTTCGTTATGATTTTTTTTTTTGTTTTTTGCATTTTAAATTGACATAAGTATCAATAAATCCGTACATTGAATCAAGAATATATAAAGGGAAATTTTGAGAAAAAGAATCAAATACCTTCTTAGTTGTTTGAGACTACATTATGTCCAAGTTAAAACGTCAATTATTTTGTATAGGAAGGTGTAAGAATCTTAGGGAGCGTTTGGTTGGTAACATGTTATTTGAAATAAGTTATTTCAGCATATGAATAACTTTAATAACTTATCCCATCATTAATAAAAAAATAGTGGGATAAATAATCCGAGATTACTAGTACCCCCGGCCAAATAATAATCCTACATTTCAATTTTTATCCTAGGCTTGTTATGCCTTATGCCTCATCTCAGACGACCCCTTAGGAAATCAGTCTTGCTAGTCAATGTAAGTTTCATTGGCATGTAACGCATAAATGAGTCGCTCCTGTCTAGTCCCCTCCAAGTAAACACTCCGAAATGTTGCTCTGCGGAGGGCGTAGATTCAATATATTGGCGCCAACAGCGCCTTTCTCATTTGGGACTTTCATCAAACACCTTGTAGCTTCAAAATCCTTAAAGCTTTCACCGAGCGCAAAATCATTTACCGCCAGTGCAAGCTCAAAAGTCTTCAGCTCCTCCCGTTTTGAAGCGCTAAACTCGCGCCAAAAAGAACAAGTGCGTATCTACATTGATTCCCTCCTTGAATGGAACCAGGTTCGCCATTCTCCTTTCGTGTTTTATTTATACGTTTCTGTTACGAAGTTTTATGTACTTAGATGAAGGGTTTTATTAGCAGAAAATGAATCTGACAGCGGTAAAGGAGGAGAGCGAGGTCATGGAAAGGCACGTTGAAGACTCGCTTTCAATTATAGAACCAATTAGGACTTCGTATCTCTCACATTGTGGACCTTCGTCCGAGAATCTCAATCTCGTCGATGTTGGAAGCGGTGCGGGGCTTCCTGGAGTAATTTTGGCTATTGCTTCCCCTGGTAGCTATTCGATTTTTTTTTAAAGTAAACTAAATATTGCGTTGAATTTGTTGTATTTCTGTATATTCACTTATTTGGTACTAAACAAGAAAAGAAGGAAAGTAAAAGAGTTAAATCATCAAATGAAGAAATAAAAAATGTGAGATTTCATTTTGTTAAATGGAACGAGCTGCTTTTACTGCTTGAGTAATTTGTTAAGAGATTGATTTACATCGTCTCTATAAAAGTTAAGGTTTTCCTTTGCAAATTCATGTCAATCGATTCTTGCAATATTTTTCTGACTAACTCTCTTAAATTTCGATCACTTAAGTATGACCACTGAACGAAGTTGTTTGTGCAGGATGGAAAGTGACCCTTCTAGAGTCTATGAATAAGCGTTGTTCCTTTTTGGAGCACGTGATTAGTCAGATAGGTCTATCAAATGTTCAAGTTAAAAGAGAGAGAGCTGAGGTTAGTAAAACTTGAATCATCAGTTAACATGACTTTTTAATTATTCATTTAGTAAGTGGTCAAAAGTTCTCTTCCCTAATAGAGTCAATATATGTAAAATGCTTTGGTCCATATTGAATATGAAGGGGCGTTGTTGCAACTTAATTCACATACGAAGCATTTCTTTTGTTTTCCTGAAAACAGATGGGCGTTAAGCTCCATGGGCTTGGTTTAATTATTACATTCTTCAACCTCAAAGTCTAGTTTCTCTTTACTAATACGTTTTAAACCTGTACAGATTATCTTTAGGCAAATTTGAGTAATTTCCTATTTACCCTGATTGTTTCTTTTCCAGCTTATTAGGAGCTACTGATCCCTTTAAATTTTACCATTCTCTCTCTAGAAAAAAAAAAGAAAGAACAGGAGAGCTAATGATCCCTCACTTTTTTATTTGATAAGTCTAAGTCTAGTGATCCCTCACTTAACTTCCAAGCTTATCTGAGAGGGTAAACTTTAGGGAACTAATGTATCATCTAATCTTCTGGTGAATGTCAATAGATTTACTGAATTGATTTTTCTATTCTTGCTCTTTAGGAGTTGGGATCACACATGACCTAAATTGGAAAGTTCTCTCCCCAGATTAGGTTGTGCACAATACAATAGGCTGAATTGTGTTATAACTGAAGATTATCTGCATACCTCCTTATGTCAAAAATAATCACTTTAGAGTCCATTTTTATTCAGTTATATTTGTTCCGTTGAGGCGTTGACTAGTATGAAAATCTGATGGTTTTATGACTTTATCTCCTAGTGTATGATACTTAATATATCAATATTATGAGAGGAAAGTTCTACGTTCTTGCTCTTTCTGCTAATTATGCATGCCCTTGACAAACTAAAATTTGCTGTAGTTTGACGTCTGTTGTTCCTCCTATTATAACTAGTATCATCTTTTAGATTTTCTTCTGGTAATACATTTTTAAAATATTCATTTAGCTTGTGGACATGATGCACATTCTCAACTTTGGACTAGGACAGAAGCTAGGGCAAGACGTCAGCTTCAGAGAGTCCTTTGATGTTGCAGTTGCCCGAGCAGTTGCGGAAATGAGAATTCTAGGTAAACAGAGACAATTTTTCCTCCTTCTTCTGTGTTTTATGTTCGTTAATATTTGCTTGAGATTGTTATCTGTTTCTGTTATTTTGCAGCTGAGTATTGCCTTCCTCTAGTACGAACTGGTGGTATCTTTGTAGCTGCAAAAGGGCATGATCCTCAGGTCTGTCTCTCTTATGATTCATAGTAATAGTTTAAGTTACTTTGTCTGAGAAGATGAACAGAAGGTTAGCCTTTCTGCTGTAGTTAAAAAATGTTCTTTTATGACTCTATTTCTCTTAAGCTTTCTTGAGGTGGGAAACAATTATATTCAGTTGTCCGATGTGTGACATTATCTTAGCATAGCAATGCATTTGAGGTCTAGAGAGAGATTTCCGAGGGGGTACATGAGGGACTGAGGTACAAAGAATTTGGCTTTATTTGGAGAAACCTAGGATAAGAGAGTACCTTTTTTCTCACATATTTTGCTTTCGTCAAACACTTTCTGTCTTGTGGGTGCTCTTGTAGTTTCTATCTTTCTTTCTTATTATACTAGTTGGTAGGTTCGTGTGCGGACATCAGCTATGCTAACCAGTACCTACTACCTCTCACTAGCAAATGTACCGGGTCTCTCTCCACCAAGGCTTAGGCAGATGGAAGAAATTACCGAGTGTTTTTTTCCCGCTGCTGGAATTTGAATTTGAGATCTCGTGGTTCTCCTCCCACTTTATTGACCGGCAGGCCACACCCTTGGGTGCTATTAGGAACATATGATTTAATCTTAGCTCATCTTCATTTTCAATCTATTCTCCCGGTGGAAAATTCTGCAAGTCTTCTATGAGATTTCACCCCTGTAGAAGTTGTTTTTCTTAGTGGAGGGTTTTGAATATCTTTCCATGTCTTGTTGTGCATAAAGCTGACTCTTTCTTGTCCTTTTTAATTATCACATACTGTTCACCTATATTAAACTGTCTTCCTTGATTGCCCCAGAAGGAACTCTTATGTAAAATTTACTGATCAAAAGGAAAAAAAAAAAAAGGCAGACATCACTTTTTGTGCTAGTTCAGAAATTAAATAATTTCTAGCATTACAGGCTCACGAAGTCAAGATTTTTCCTTAAAAGAGCCTTTGCTGCAGTATTTCTAATTCAAAGAACTCTTTGGCATTGGGCTGCTGCTCAATAGCAGATACTCATCTAAGTGCTTACACAATTGAACACATCTGTCGTTTAGGTTGCTTTGCCATCAGATTAGAGAACAATTTCAAAGTTTCATAGAGAAAATGACAGTTTTTTAGTTCATTGAACTATGGGATTTTCTGCAATTTTGGACGTTGAATTTAGTGTTCTCATCCATTGACTAAAAGGCATTTTGAAAATTTTCTTAAACATTTTCTGAAAACCATAAGCATAATCCATTCCTAGTAAACCTGTTGTTTTTGGTTTACTTACAAAGAAAATGGATTTCTCTAGCTATTAGGTCAATGTACCACGGGTTTGATTCAATTCCGTAGTGGGATTTCCTTCAATTTGAATGATTGTAGTTGTATATCATATCATGCATTATATGAACAAAATTTTCAGTACACGCTATACTTCACTTATTTTATGTCCAGTTTTTTCCCCAAAAAGATTATAAGGATGAACTTTGCCTAGTGTCAACTTTGGAGACCAAATGTGCAAACGTCAATGGTTGAGTCAATGGTTGAAGTACCACAACACAGAACACTACACTTAAGTGATCAAAAAATGTCATTTTCTTCCTAAAACCTAGTGCGGATCTGTGGTGGCAATCTACTGAAAATGCAATATGGAGTATCATTGAGGTAGCCGAAAATGAATTGTAGGATGTAGATGATTTGCGTAAGATTTGAGAAGAGAGACTATTTACATATATTTGCAATTAATGCTCTCGACTTTCTTACTCATTGACAGGAGGAAGTACAAAAAGCAGAGAAAGCAATACAACTAATGGGAGCCTCTCTATTGCAAATTTGTTGTGGTATTGTTCTCTTTCATGTGTCTTTCATGTTGTAGTTAAAGGATGTGATCATAGTTCAGATGGTTCTAAGGTTTATGAATTTTCATGTAATTAATGTGATAAAACAAACTTCTTAAATTATATAAGAACTAGATAATGGCAAGTGAAGCTCTGTTTAAAGAGGATAAATTATTTTTGACTTCCCGTGATTTTTAGGATTCCCGATCCACATCTTCCTGTTTCTGAAAATTATTATTTTCAAAGTTCAGGCGTGAGGTCAATGTGTTGGGCTTTCCTCAGCCTGAAGGATCAATTATAAGCAATATCACTCCATTATAATTTTGAAAGTGAAGACATGCGATATCTAGTTGTTATGTCTTAGTATGATTGGTTAACCTCCTTTGAGTAGTTTTCTAGATGATCAACTACATTTTAGATGTCCTCTCATTTCTGGCCTTCACTCATTCATTTGTTGTTTATTTTGTAATACAGTTGATTCCCACAGTAAACATGGACAGAGAACTGCCATAATTTGTTTGAAAGGTAAACCTACCCCAAAGAAATATCCTCGAGATCCAGGAACTCCAGCTAAGGTTCCACTCTGAGAGAATTGTTGTCATAGTTCCATATCTCCCAATTGTACAGTTAATGTATGATAGATGGAATTTTGTATTTTAGTATTCTTTCTCTTGAGTTTAGATGCAGAAACTCCATATTCCTGGATGGCTACAACTAGTTCCTTTGTGAATTGCTTACCTCATTATTTGCTACACAGATTTGGTTTAAATCCTATCCAAGTATCCATTAAGATGAATGTATATTACAACCACGTTATACTTTAATAATTTTATCACCAAATAAAGGCATTAACGTCGGCCACATTCCAGTTGGTGATACAATTTTTGCTGCTTTTTCTTTTGTGATGTAAGCAGATAGCTTCAGTTTGACATCTTCAGGATTCAAAATTTCTCACAATTGTGTGAAGAATTGAACAAGTCTTAGGTAAGGGGAATTGTGCTACTGTAACTAGGAATATATTTTGTGTACCTTGTTAGAATTTCAGTTGCATCACATGGTGGAGCACGCAAACCTGTGATCGGATATTATTGACCTTAAATTAAACCATGTATTTTACCTAACATTCTTCTCCACTTGTATTAAGAAAACCTTTGGCCTGTTCTGCTTATAAAAAAATAAAATAATCCGCCCATCCAATCTGAAGAATTCTATCTATAGTAATTGTGTGTTGCCTCGAAGGGAACTTTTGGGGTTTGTTCCATAATACAATGATGGTAGGTAGATGTAAAGAATGGATGCCGTTGTGTAGCTAAAGCTATTTATTGAAATAAGTGCAAGATATTAATGTCCCATCAATGAGATAATTAAGGTTGAAATTGTGGTAAAGAGCTTTTACGTACCTAGCCGTGTGGGGTTGAAATGGGAGAGAGTTTCAACTTTCAGAAAAAGATATGTTATTGTATTTTCTATGATTAGTTTGGACGGTCACGTCAAAGCATGAGTCGTGATCATGAATATCTTAGTCTATGCCAACATTTGATTAAACCATATTAAAAAGATGGTCCATATACTTTTGGTCTCTCTAGAAATTCCGAAGTTCAACTAACCCTCTAAAAACTTAATATTAAGATAACCAGCAGCAGAATTAGGCCAAAAAGAAAAGTTACTAGGCAGGGAGGGACCATTACTTTGTTTCTAAGGATCTCTTTATCCATCTTTCCTGCGCATCAACCAAAGTGATTTCCAGTTTAAGAAGCATAATCATTTCATAATGGTAGCCTTTTTCAATAGAATAAACCTGCAATACAATCCAACTAAAGAAGAAAGAAGTTGAAATTTTTCAGATATTTTCTTCTTTTGGTCACTTGCCCAACAATCTATAGTGCAAAATATAATATACAGATATGTTAACTGGGAAATTTTGAGCATGTGCATCATGCAGCTCATTGGATCAAAGAGAGTGTATCAACAGCTTTAGTGAAAAGGAACAAAAATCTTCCAAACCTTAGTTTCACCATCTAAACTAGCAGTGTATAGGACATATGAAGAAGTTGTATCAGATGGAACTTGTTGATCACAAGTCACAGTCAGGCACTTCACTGGTCCACTGTGTCCTGAAATAACACTAAGACAAGAGTAGCATCTCTCAACCCCTCTCCACACTCTCACTGTTTTATCTGCTGAACCACTGCACACCAAATCTGAAATCACAGCCAGACACAAAATGGACTTTTTATGACCCCTGATTGCACCCACCAGCACCATGTCACCTCCTTCATCCTTCTCCCAAACTAATATCGACCTATCACAAGCACCCGAATATAAAACAGAACGAGTACTACTTCTCCCAACTGCTAGTGCATTTACACCAGATGTGTGTTTCTCTAGTGTACAAGCTAGTAGTAAATGTTTTTTCTCTTCAAATCCCCTTCTCCAAGTCTTGATTTTCTTGTCAGCTGATCCGGTAAATACATCCCCATCTTGTGATATTTCTAGCGCGTTGATCGCGTCATCATGTGCTTTTGCTATCGATTCCAGGCATTTAAAATCATTGGTTCGCCAGATTTTAAGTGTTCGATCCCATGACACAGAGTAGAGGAATGATTCGTCTTTCGAAAGGGCTAGTGCTGACACTGTGTCAACATGATGCACCCATGTGGACTTCTTGTGGCGCCTGATCTGAACATGGTTTTTTGGTACCATAAATTTAAAAGCTCTGTCACTAAGTACTGGTAGAGTAGCCAAATGAACTATTTTCGGGGTATCTGAATTATAGTTTTCGATTCTCCAGACTCTGATTTTGTGATCTTGATGAGCACTAAAGACCTTATCAGCCAAAATTACTAGAGACTTCACTGCACCTTTCCCTGCTACAACTGTGTCAATTATACTAGCATCTGTTGTGGAAGTTAAAGCTTTTTGCTCCCACATACAAATTTCTTTATCAGAAGAGCCAGTAAAAAGGAACTTCCCACAAAGTACAAGAGAAGATGTATAGGAATTCTGTCCCTTGAGATTAGCTATGCATTGATGATGAGCTTCAAGATTACGCGAAAAACTCTGATCATGACATAGTGATTTGATACAAGGAACTGAACGAAAACTCGGCTGTGAATCGAAA
Source organism: Solanum virginianum (assembly GCA_000787875.1). Lineage (NCBI taxonomy): Eukaryota > Viridiplantae > Streptophyta > Magnoliopsida > Solanales > Solanaceae > Solanum > Solanum virginianum. The sequence goes on along the minus strand of DF357891.1, from coordinate 52,803 downwards.
GAAGTTGACTTTTCTTGTTCTGTTTTTGAGCCATTTCTTGAACATGAAGTTTGGTAAAGCGGCATCATTCTTCATTCCCCTGAACTATACTATATGAGTTTGGCTTTATGTAAGCAAGAATAGAGTTGGGCAGTGGCTAGAAAATACAAATGGAGAGGATCTTGTGAATTGTTTGGCTGAGCATAGAGTATACATTTTTGGTGTCTATGTCTTGGAGGACTGAGGAGTAGAGAAATTAAAATAGGCTTCCTTAATAGAAAATGGAAAGCTACTGTTACTAATTTTTTTCTTGAAGAAGCTCTATATAGTGTGTAACTTTTGTTGATTGGTAATGTTTTGTCCACATCAATGACACTAGAAGAATTGGCCCACAAAAATAAACTAGACAAAAGTTACTCTATTAATCGTCTTACAAAGGTTTTCAACTTGCATGAAGCAAGGTTTCTTGGAAGAACAGTGTACTCTTAATAGAAGTACTCTATGTAGTATGAATTAGGTGTTTCAAAAAGAATAATCTAGTTTGACTTGACACAAAATTTAAGATAATAAACAAGACTTTTTAATCTTGTGATCCCAAATTAAAGTTATATCAAATGTACCAAAATTGTAATTATAAACATGTGACGTGGAATTTTTAAACAAACTAAAAAGTAAAATAGATTATTCTTTTTTAAACTGAAGGAGTATAATCAAATGGCTGACAGCTTTATCATTTCATTTCATGACTGGCAAATTTGAAATGTTGAAAGTATTTAACTATTTCATTATTGCCCTGTATTTTGGATGGTAATTCCTGTCTTTTGTAATTAGAATGCTGGTGTGCCAAAGAAAGGTCAAAATGGACTTCTAGAAACAGAGACTAAACTAGCATACATCTTCTGGTTCATCCAAGCTCAATAACTATGATTTGAAATTTAAACTTTTTGGGTGTGCAAAATATCCACCCAACACGTATAAATAATAAATTTTGAACCTAGTAAATCAAATGAGATATACTAGAATCTAAATGCGGACATATAATGTTCATATACTAAATTCTAGAAGATTTGAAAGATAATTTTAGTGTCTGTTCAGTGAAAGGGACCTAGCTAGTTGTCTTTCTAAAAAAAAAGTAATTGGTAAAGCAGCAAAGTTAGGTACTCTTATTAACCCACCAATCTTTATGTTCTCTTTTTAATTTCTTTAGGTTTTTTTATAACAAAAAATATATATATGGAGAATTTGCCACCTTAGCTGTCGTAATAAATTATTTATTATACTGTCATGATAGATTATGTGAAAAGTTTTCCATAAGTGTTTCTGCTCAGCATCTGATTCTAATTATGGAGGACAGTTCTGCTTCACTGGATGTGCCTTGGCACTAATTTTGCCAGCTTCTCAAGTGGTGTAAGTAAATCATCCTGGAACATGAACCCACCTACATTATCTTATTTTTCTAATTTTTTGTATTAATTTATGTTCTTCCAAACATATCACATGATTTACTTAATCTTATGTCCCGTAGATTATTTAATATGTGTTTGGTTATGTTTCGTTGTGAAAATAAAGATTTGATTGATCAATTGAGGCGTGGATAAGTCGGTACGAATATATTCTGTTTGAATAAACTTTTAAAATCAGTTTATTTTGAAAAGTACTTTTGATGAGAAACAATTTGTGTTTGATCAATAAATTTAAAAAGGTTTTTCGCTTCTCAATGTTGATAAAACCAAAGACGTGGATTGTTGATAGCAATAGGTTTAAGGTATGAAAATATTCTTTATGTCTCCTCCCAAGCGAACGACTTGACTATAATATAGGACCAAATTGGGTAAGAGTAATGTTTCCGTGAGCAGTAAGAGTAGATTTCCCCTTATTTTGGGAAAGGTGGTGGCCGTGTGTGAATTCTTTGGAGGCAAAGGGCAGCCTTATGATTTGGAAGTCGATCCGAACAAGTGTTCGAAGCTATTATGAGATAGTCTTGAGACACTCAATAGACTTTTTAACCTTTAAAAAACCATTCACAGCATTTGACCAAGATTTTAAAAAAAAGTACTTTTAGGCAAAACTTATATTTTTTAGCTTTTTGAAAATTAGTTCTTGTCACTCCACGTAAGCACATATTTTTTTCATAAAAGGTTGCCAAACATCGCATTTTTAAAAAAATAAGTACTTTTTTACCTTCTAAAAACTTGTCCAGACATGAAGGCAAAAGTCAAAGAATTGTTAGATACGATAGTAATAAGTCAAGGCATGGAATTAAATGTGATACAAAATATAGACAATGAAGGGAACCTACCTGATGAGTTAGGTTTTGCTTTAAAAATACAAAACAATATGTTCGATGGGACTGTGGCCTCTACCTAAAGGACCACTAAAGGAAAACTACTTAACTAGTATATATCAAATGTGTACAATTTCTTTAGATATTTATCGAACATGACTTGTTCATATTGGAATAAATTATGGATCGGTGTTCAATTGTTTGCAGGAATTAGGGAATTGATTGTTTGAATAAATAACATAAATAAATCATCAACTACTACAATATTATTTGAATATAATATAGATAAATATTATAAGAAGTAGGGGTAGTAGGCAAGGGGGGAGCCACCTTGAACTTCATTCGACCAAAAAATAACATTATTTATACATAGTTAAAAGTTGCCGCCATGTGACTAGGAGGTCATGAGTTCAAATCTTGAAAATAGTCTTTGGCAAAAATGCAAGCTAAGACTGCGTACAATAGACCCTTGTGGTCGGGCCTTTCCCCTGCGTACAGTAGACCCATTGTTAGGGCCTTTTCCCGGACCCTGCGCATAGCGGAAGCTTTAGTGCACCGGGCTTGACTTTTTTTTTTCTAGTTAAAATAATTTTTTCTATGTATATATTAGTTGTTGAGCCCCTTTGATTAGTTGTGTGTCTATTTTCTGAACTTCCTTGATGAAAAACCTAACTATGCCCTAGTAGCGGGGAATGGGGATAAAGATGAGGTGTGGCAGAGAGGACACAATCAATGTGAAATATCACTTGTAGAATTTGTTTCGCTATTTTCATTAGACAAGTAGCTTTCCCCAAAAAATAAATTAAAAAAATTTTGACCAGAAAATTTTGAAAACTCCATACTAAAAATAAACTAGTTTTATATAAGAAGTAGAATATTCACCGATTTCCTTCTCCTAATTCTTCTTTTTCTACAAAAAATTAAAAATAAAGTCTTGACCTACCTCCACAATCCCTTTTTACTTTAGTTTAATCTTAAGTTAACTCGTAATTAAGGAACTTTTGTTATTATGTTCCACATTACGTGACAAACATGAAGATTGACTCAACGCAGAAAAAGTACACTTTTGTTTAACAGTATGACATTAAAAAAATAATAATAAAGATTTCAATAATATCTCGTGATTACACTTCCAAAGAAATTTAAATTATGATTATCGAGTAATTACAAACCATGAGCTACCCAAAATAAAATTCATTTATATACACAGCAAGGGACATATCCTCGTATAACTATATATTTATACTTTATAGAAAAAAATAATTTGTGTTACATTTTCTGTGACACTTCTCTGAAAAAGAACATTTATTAGTAGTATTTAAACGTGTATTAGGTACAAAGAAATATATTAGTAGTATTTTTTAAAAACAAAGTGATTAATATATGAGAGGTTCAGAAATCATCAGGACGGGTTGGTACAACGAAATATATCATTATTTACAATTTTTTTATATATTAAAAAACTGTATAAAATATATCATAAATCATTATAATTGATAACCTAAAATATTTTTTAAGAAAATATAAAAAATTGTATTTGTTGTTGCAATAAATTTATAACTGTCACACAAAATGGAATAAAAGGAGTACTATTTAATTTGAAAACTACGCAAAACATATTGCAAAATCTCAATAGTTAATAATATTTAATTGACTCTTGAAAGTTTATATGTGCTACATACACTGGTACAAAGGGAGTAATATAAATTATTTCAAAATTATATAAAAATACTATAAATCATGATAATTGACAAGTTAAAATATTTAAAAGACATATAAAAGTTTGGACTCTCGAGTCAGTCGCATAAATAATAATAGATGAGTAACATATGTTGTTTGCAATTGACTAATATAGATAATAATAATTGAAAATTTTAAAATTTTATTGATGCCACATAAATTGAGATAAAAAAATAAAAATCACATTAAAATTTAACTGATTTTGTAAATTTTATATTGGCTCTCTAAATTTTATCTTTATCATATAAATTAAGACAAAAAAAAAAGATATTGAACCTGTATTAGCACACCGAGCCTGCGTCTAATAAAATTGACTAAATAGGAGTACGGAAAACAAAGAAGAAAAAATTAACTAAATAGGATTAGCAATAACGTATTGTCTAAGGAACAAATCCTAACTAATTCAGCCAAATTGGTGGAATACAATTAAGCCTAAACTGTTTAGTATTGTATTCCACAAAAATTAGGCTACTTAGATATCTAAATATAAAAGTAAGATTATTTTAGTATTGTATTCCACAAATTAGGCATCGCTCTAAAGTAGATTGAATCTACAACAGTTATTTACTTTCCCACTTCAAAATCAATTATAAGAGTTTTTCTAAAAAAAAAAATTACAAAAGAACAAATACAAAAATTAAAAAATTTAATACTCCCTTCATCTCATTTTATGTGACGCCCTTTGACTTGGTACAGTAGTTAAAGAAAAAAGGAAGACTTTTTAAACTTGTGATTTAAGTCATTCTTATATATTTGCTTCATTAAGGGTAAAAAGATAATTTTAAAGTTAAATTGTTTTCAATTAGAGTAAGGTCATATTTTTTCTCTGGATGAATTAAAAAGAAAAGAGTGTCACATAAAATGAAACAGAGGAAGTAAAAATTCGGACAAGTTGAGCTATGATCTGCATTTTAATACATTTCAACTCAACCGACTTTTGAATGGATCAATAAGGGTAAGTAATTATTATGTATAGGCAACAAAAATTATTTTCAATAAATGCTCATACGTATATTTAATATATTAATTTGTATACATCGATNNATTATATAAATAATGTATGATCATGTATAGATGATATATAAATGTGTACCAAAGATGTATATACATTATTGGTACAATACACTAACAAAGTATATATTGCAGATTGAATTCTTTTCCAATCTCAAATTTCATTTAAATAGTCCAAAAATTTAGATATGAGCTCCTCTCAATATTTCAAGTCTTTTGATATATTATTGACATTTATGACACGTTAATCTTCAAAATCAAGCTTTGAAGAGCTTGTAACATGGAAAAAGGAGGAGGAAGGAAGAAGGAAAACAACAAAGAAGGAAGAGAAGGAGGGAAGAAGGAAGAAGCCATTAAGGACCGAAAGAAAGAAAAAGTACTAAGCTTGAAATTGAAAGTAGTGGAATGATATGTAATTAATAATCTTAGATTATTTTTCGATAAGAATTTTGACCCAATAAATATTTTATCGAAATTTTTTTTATCAAAATTTCATACTGCTACTCATTTTGATTTGTCCATATTCAACACAATCGACTCATTTAATGACATCTCCAGATGAAACGCACCAGCCAAGCGAGTCGTTGCCAAAAGTAAATAAGAAGATAGGGAGGGATTGATGAGGCCTTGACAAGTAACCTAGCTATCAAGGGATAGGTTGACAAAAAACTAAACTTGCCTCCCATTTTGTTTCTTTGTTAGTCTTAGGTTAGGTTTCTTTAGCAGTACAAAAAAATTATGGGTATCTGTCCCCAGAATCATTTTATTCATGAATATGATTATTGGATTGGAAATTTGCTAAACACCTGGCCTCTATTATTAGGTTTATGTCTCTCTATTTATAAACATTTCTAGGGCCCTTTCATCCTTGATGTTGGTGTTAATTATGTTTTACAGATAATGTATAAACAGAAACAAAAGTAACAACATATAATTAGAGCTTCGAGCTCACAGAAAATTTTATTTTCTTAAAAAGTTTAATCCGCTCATAATTTAGAGAGTAGTTTTGTAAAATTTATTGACTTAGCTATAGTGACAATATTTATTAATATAATACAATTCTGATTTTTAAAAATTGAACAGACATATATCTCTTATCTAGAAGTGCATTTGGCAAAATGAAGGAGAGTCAAATCCGACGCTCTTGACTTCCTCTCTTTTTTTTTCCTAGCTAAGCTTCCAAAAAGGAAATAGGTCAAATAAAAAATAAAAATAAAAATAAATTACCCATTATATTTAAGTGTATCAAAAATGGGGGTTGCGCTGCTTTGCTGAGCACGAAACACACTAATTCTAGAAATTAATCTTAATTTCCACATCAAATAAAGATTAGGCTTAAGTCATCAATAGACATTTAAACTTATCCTTATTTTTCACTTAAATATCTCAACTAAGACTAGTTTCTATTGAACACCTAAACTATTCAAAATATGTATTTATTAAACACAAAATGCTTATTTGGCAAAAAATGTAAAGTATGTGTAGTTTAATTATGATGATGTGGCGCTGAAGTGGCAAAATGACAAATTAAAAGATGACATTTGGGATATAAATAAGAAAAAAAATAATAAATTATAAAAAGACAAAAAAGGAAATAATTTATTTTTTATTTCATTACCTAATTTTTTTTACATATATAACCACTCATCCACCTTCCCCCACTCTCCCCCGCCACCCCCTGTCCCACCATCCAGCCCCAGGGCTCTAGGCCTATATACATATAATTATGAATTTTTTATATATATATATATATGACATATAAAAATATGTTTTTAATATAATTAAAATGGACATATATATGAACTTTTTTATGAAGAAGATTTTTTTATATATATATAAAGAAGAAGAGAGTTTTCTTATATATGAAATATACAAATATATTTATTTATTTATATATTTGTGGCGGGGGCAGGATCAGGAGGGCTGGGTGGCGGGGCGAGGATGGGGGAGGTGCATGGGTGGTTATATATGTAAAAAGAAAAAAAAATTAGGTAATGAAATAAAAAATAGATCATTTTCTTTTTTTGTCTTTTTATAATTTATTATTTTAATTTTTTTTATTTATATGTCAAATGTCATCTTTTAATTTATTATTTTGCCATGTCAGTGTCATGTCATCACAATTGAATTGCGCACACTTTACATCTTTTGTCAAATAAGCATTTTGTGTTTAATAGATACATATTTTGAATAGTTTAGGTGTTCAATAGGAACCAGTCTTAGTTGAGGTGTTTAAGTGAGAAATGGGGATAAGTTTAGGTATATATTGATGACTTATTAGGAATTAAGTGCAAAATTATCTCTTGATTTCATAAATTGAACAAGTATTATTGGACATCTATTTTTAGTATAGTGAATAAATAAAAATGGACACAATAAATATTTGTTAACCGTACTTTATGACGGGCAACATTTATTATGAAAATAATAAAATAAGAGTAAAAATAATTCTATCACATTCTTTGTATATTTCTGTTCTTAATTTGTGCGAGCTTGTCGCTAGTACAACAATAATAACATACCTAGTGAAATCTCACAAGTGGGGTCTGGGGAGGGTAGAATGTACGCAGACCTTACCACTACCTCATAGAAGTAGAGAGGTTGTTTCCTAGGAACCCTCATCTCAAAACCCATAAGAAGAAAGGATTAGATATGACAAAAATTAAAGGAAAGGGAACACAAAGAGTGACTAGTAATGCATAGCACATGGCAAAATATAAATATGATACAACTAACACATATAAGACAGATAATGAGAACACAGAAAAGAAAACACGTCCTCCACCTAACCCATGCATCCACCTAACCTTGCCAGTTAGCCTACTACTCTAATATGCAACCTCCACTTCCTCCTATCTATGGTCATGTCCTCTGTGGAATGGTTTCATTCCTAACCTTGTCACTCCTGGTGTGACCACACATCCATCGG
>DF357891.1:17773-35116 GCA_000787875.1 Solanum virginianum | reverse complement strand
TCCGAATTTTCGAGCCCTGCTGGTATATACAGCTTCATCAACAAGAGACAGAAACTGTAAGTACAAATGCAACAAATGTTAATCAACGTCACAGCAATTTCATCATGATATATTTGAGTCGAGGGCTTCCAGGAAACAGCCTCTCTACCTCTGTGAGGTAGCGGTAAGGTCTACGTATATTTCACTTGTGGGATTCCACTGGGTATGTTATTGTTGTTGTATGGTATAGCATGCTGAAAATTGCATATACTCTACCCTTGTGACCTCATTTTATGGAATTTCACTAGGTATGTTGTTGTATCTAAGCTTTAGAGATTGATCTAGCATTCTTATTCCCTTGGGATAACTCTTCACATGCTATCTTTACATCACTCCGTTAAGAAAATTCTTAGAATGCTCATTCTGACCTCAATTTTATGATTTGGTTCATAATTAGGTATGGGAAGGTGTTTAAGAGTTATGTATTAGGAAGGTATACGGTATTCATGACTGGAAGAGAAGCGAGCAAAATCTTGTTGACAGGAAAAGATGGGATGGTGAGCTTAAACCTGTTCTACACAGGACAGCAAGTACTTGGACCTACTAGCTTGCTCCAACAGACTGGAGAGGCGCACAAGAGACTCCGAAGACTAATTGCTGAACCACTTTCTGTTGATGGTTTAAAGAAGTATTTTCAGTTTATAAACAGCTTAGCTATTGAAACATTGGATCAGTGGTCTGGAAGGAAAATTTTGGTTCTTGAAGAAGCTTCCACAGTTGAGTCTTTTCATAATTTTCTCGTTTTCATGTACCTAGTCTGATTATATTTCTTGCAGTTTACACTCAAGGTGATAGGCAACATGATAATGAGCTTAGAGCCAACTGGTGAGGAGCAACAGAAATTTCGAAACAATTTCAAGATTATTTCTGGCTCTTTTGCTTCTTTACCCTTTAAGGTCCCGGGAACTGCCTTTTATCGTGGCATTCAGGTAACAAAAAGTTGATATTTTATGCAGAATATGATAAATGACAGCTTAAAAGAGATGACTGTCTGTTGACTACAGGCTCGTGATCGGATGTATGCTATGTTAGACTCGATAATTGACCAACGGCGGAGTGGGGAAAGCTTAAAACAAGATTTCTTGCAATCCCTGGTGAAGAAGCATAGCAAAGATGCACCAGAAGGAGACGATGACGATGACAAACTCACAGATAAACAACTGAAGGATAACATATTGACCCTGCTAGTTGCAGGCCACGATACTACGACTGCTGCTTTGACATGGCTCCTCAAATTTCTTCAAGAAAATCCTGGTGTATTGGAACGACTAAGGGTAATTCTCACGAAACATAACGGGAAAAGGAGCAGTGTTTAACTGCTGATGTTAGAGTATAACTTAGAATCTTTTATTTACAGGAGGAACATAGAGAAATCCAAGCTAGAAAACAAGGCACATTAGGTCTCACCTGGTCCGAAGTCAACAATATGCCTTACACCGCCAAAGTGAGCTTGCATACTAGTCATAACTCATAAGTCCAGCTTCTCTTCATCTCTGAGATTCAAAAATTGAACTTTTTTTGTTGATATTTGAATGTTCAGGTAATCAGTGAAACACTTCGAATGGCCACAATCCTTCCGTGGTTTTCAAGAAAAGCAGCACAAGATTTTGAGATTGAGGGTAACTGTCAGATTTCTCGATATCTAGATTTTGTATGATCTAAAATGATTCTTTAAAACCATGTTCAGGGTGCAAAATCAAGAAGGGATGGTCACTTAACTTGGATGTAGTGTCTATCCACCACGACCCCGAGATTTTTCCAAATCCTGAGAAGTTTGATCCTTCTAGATTCGATGTAAGTTCTCCAACATAATAAGCATGCTCCTTCTATTCAACCCTTGAGCTTTTTATAACAAAGACACTTGTTGGATTATGTACAGGAACCTCTAAAACCTTTCAGCTTCCTTGGATTTGGAAGCGGACCACGCATGTGTCCTGGAATCAACTTAGCCAAGATGGAAATTTCTGTTTTTCTTCATCATCTTGTCTGCAGATACAAGTAAAGAAAATAAACAAGGAACAGTCCTTTCAAAAAAAAAATTGAATTCCCTGTGATGAACCGCATACTGACTTGAAAATTTTATCTTCCTTGTAGATGGACACCGTTAGACACAGGTGACTCCGTCCAGCCTACTCTTGTCAGGATGCTGAAGAACAAGTATCCCGTCATGGTTGAGACACTGTAGAGAATGCCTTTTACATTGTATTAGAAAAAGAAGAACTTAAGCATTTTCAGATTTGTAGGAGAATGTGATGACAAAAATAAGGAAAAGATGCTAACTCCTGGTTTCAGTTGAACTAGTAAGTAATCAAGGAGTGGGAATTATTCCTATAGATCCAGTTTTTAATTGAAATAAAAAGCATAGAACTTTTTGATGATGATTAAACATCGACAGTCTAACAAAGTAATATATCTTTAAGCTCAAAGCAAGTACTGGTTAAACGGATATTTGCTGCCAACTCCAAAAAAGGGAAGAGGCAACATGCGCACACATGCACACACAAAACCATTCATACTCCCCTCTTGGCTCCCCAAGGCAGGCAAGAAAACGTACGTTTCCCCAGCATGGTTAAAACTTTTACATCCAAGTATGTCTTGGTAGGACTTCATGGACCGAAAATATTGCAGCCATAACCGAACAAGAGGAGAGGAACACACAAAAAAAAAATCACAAAGTTGCCACGCAATTTTGGCAAATTCTTCCTTATGGTAACACAATTATGCAGAAGCAAAAGAACAACAATCATACGCTTCTACAACACTCCAACTCACAATTCAAACATCACTTCTACAATGAATCTAATGTTTCATACAGAAACATAGAGAAACCAATAGCTTCTCTAATACAAACATCATCTTTACGATGCCTCTAATGTTTACTATAGAAACAATGGAAAATCTATAGCTTCTATGCCTAAGACATCCCTCTGTGCTGAGGGCAGCAACAGTTTTTACTCCCAATATCTGAAGCGAGACAAGGAGGTTTGATGTTCTCATCCTTGTACCAGATTGATCGTGCTTCAACTAATGCGTCCAAGAAGTTATCCAGCTTATCAACTGTCACACTAGGCATCACGACAACATGTGCCATATTTCTTTCACAAGCAAGTTGCCACTTGCGAATAAACTCCTCATCTTTAGGTCGCTCAAAAACAACTGTGCTGCTCAGCTCATTGAGCATAGCACCGATTCCAGCTCCTATAAGGCGGTCTTTCAAATAATGAGCATTCCTTAGACACTTCTGGACTTCTTTCTGGAATCCCTTGTACCCTTTTCTGTTCAGCGTGTACCAAAGGAAAAGTGGAGCATGCCCATTCCGACTTCCCATGATAGTGGCATCCCTTGATGCAAGGTACTCCACATTACTCGAAAGGACATTAATATGCTCTAGCCTTGTTAGTTGAACACCGCATGGCATTGGACATCCCACAAACTTGTGACCAGAGACACTCACACTACCGATTGGCTTTTTGAAAGTAACCTTTGGTGCCTGTAAGATTTTAAGATATCACTTAGAAGAAAACCCTGAAACAATAGCAACATCTTCAGCAATCCTTTTTTTAGTTCTTTCTTTTTCCTTTTTTGGAAAAGCTAATATTTAAATTCATTATTCCATCAAATAGTAAGTAGGAGCAATGAAAGCTAATAGACAAATTTATGTTACACACAAAATCTCTTTTCTTCCTATCTGATTTGCTTTTATTGTGAAGAAGTATATCCACACAAGGAACACATATGAAAAGAAGTTTAATTCCTCCTTCAGTCCATCTAATCAACCAAAAGAAATGAATTCTGCCTTTTCCTTCATCTATTCTCTCCTTACTTCCAATAGCAATGGTTACAGAGAACAGAAAACAATTTACATAATAAACTTCTGCAACATTGTTAGTGGTATCAAGTATCTAATAAGGCTACAAACTATTTTCACATTTTTTATTTCACAAGAGTACCTCATAAACTCCTGCTTCGTTAACAATAGCCAAGTATTTATACATGCGCTTCACACTGGCTAGTTTAAGAAATGCAAGGAGAAGTTGAAGAATAAAAACAGTTTGGAGAAACAAATCTACTTACGCGCTTGACAAATGGCATCATAAGCCCAAACAGAGCCCCATCACAGTGGATATAAAACCGATCATGTGAAAATCCGCAGTCTTCAAGGGTTTTTATGACAAGATCAAGATCATCAACAGCTCCTTTCACAGTAGTTCCTGCCAACCAAAAAAGATAGCACCTTAGGTAACTAAGTGATTGTTGCAGTTAGGGAAATATATCAGGCACTGAAAGGGTCAGACAGTACCAATGTTGACATTAATGATTGCAGGCTTATCCTTGTTGGCCAGTAGCTTAGCTTTGAAATCTGCACAATCTATTTCACCAGTTAGTAGAGTGTCAACCTTTTCGCATTCCATTCTATACATTCGTGCTGCTTTAAAAATAGAATAATGAGACTCCTTTGAAGCATACAAAATTCCTTCAGGAAATACTTCTCTCCTGCATTATTAAGATCATGTTTTCCATAGGATTAGTAAAAGAAAAAGAGAGTTGGGCGGCTTAACCATTACTTAATCAGCAAATCTAAAGATTCCTAAGGGAGAAATTAAAAAATTATTCTAACCCAACAAGGATTCCATGAAGATTTCCCTCAGTTCCACAGTTTGTGATGTATCCCCAATATTCATCCTTCTCAATATCCCATAGGCGTGCAAACCAGTCCAAAACACCAACTTCAAACTGCCTTGAGTGCACACCGTAATTACTCTCAATGAATGGATCCCCTAAGTTATTGATGGAGAAATGCTGCAATTGTGTGAGTGCACCATAATCGAAGTCCAAATTATATGGATACCCTGTGAGAATCAGCATTCAGAAATAATAAGGCAATATTTCTTTATACTTGGAATGCAATAAAAGAAGTAAAGGATATTGTAAACTAGACTAGTTCCCCCAGCCACTGGGACATACGGTTGGCTAATTTCAACAATATATATGTACTGCACAATATATTAGTCTTAGGCAATCAATATTTAAGGTTCTAATAGAGATAATCACTTCTTTAACAAGGAAATACAAGGATCCGAATAATTTTGGTTTTAGAGACGACAACTTTTTAACGCTAAAGTCAACACAAAAATCAAACTTTCATCATCAGCAAATAAGACAACCCATATGGATGTTTACAAGAAAGATAAAAGCCATTCCAAATTATGTTGCTCCACCAAAGGAGGTGGGAAAACTTTGGTGAAGATAATGAGAAACACTTCATATAAAATAGACACCCAATGATTTCAAGCTCTCAGGATACATCAATCTCTTCAGATCTGATCTGACACATACTCATACACCACACATACTTTTTGGTAGATATAACAAGTTTGCTAATTTCAAAGGCAAAACTCAATATTTCACACAATGGCTACTTTTAAGCCTGAAAAATAATTAAATAATCAAACTCTGAAACCAACAAAAAGCTAAAAGAAAACAGAGTAAAATAGTAAAATCTAAGCCAAATACAAAAGTTAACCCACTTAACTTGCCTGATTATTTCATCTAGACACCTAAATTAGGGAAGGTACCTAATGAAAAAACCAGACTACTCCAGAACCATATGCATCACACACGAGACACTGAGACTGTCAAAAACTGAGATGTGTATTTCACAAGTGAGTGACTTGGAAAAGAACAATACAATAAAAGGCACATGGATTTAGTAGCTTCCAAAAAAATTGAGCGAAACAAAAGTTGCCTTTTCTTCTTCTTCCTTAAACCAACGACGAGACCAAACCCTGTCATCTCTTTCCAATGAGACCCAGCTATACGCAAAAGCTAAAACACCCATTTCTCTTCTTCGTCCCCTCTTCCTTCTTTTACTTTTACTCCACTTCTAACTGGAGAAAAATCACCACGAGTTAAAGACACCTCGACTATACGAGATCAGTAACCTAGATTAGCATTGGCCTAAACTTTTAGGGTACCTTTCCATGTTTCTAGAGATAGAAAAATGAGTTGGTGTGCAATTCTAGTTCCTTCCATCAGATAGAGACCTTTTATGTCCAAATCTCAGCCAAGTTATAAAGTAACAGAGATTTCTTCCTATGTTCTAGTTCACTTCCAACAGCTTCTCTAACCCTGTGCCACCAGGCAGAAGATGGCAGAGCAACCTATTCATTTCTACATTTTGGGATGCACCAATAAAGCTCACAAAGTGTCAAGAACCATCGCAATTTGCAATGGCATTTGGTACTGGTAGGTTTTAGCTTATGAATATTCTTGAATCAAATTTGATAACTATTTCTTTGTTGCTGTTGATTTTAGTTTCTGAGAAGTTCTTGGAACATTTGGTGTCACCATGTCGGTGTTTTGAAATGGTGACTTTGAGGAGAAAAATGAACTGAGGATCCATATGGGAAAGACGGATGGATTTTATTGACCTCCTCAATTTTGACATACTTACTCTTTACTTCATTAAGAAATGTCAACTCAATTTTGACATGTAGATGATCTTAAGATAGGGGAAACTCACCCATTGTGTAATGTCAACAATCTGTATAACTGACACATTTTGAGCCTATGTTACTTAGACTCTTTAAAAATGGTAACAGACTTGTGTCAGAGCCTCCAAAAGTCTTGCATTTTTGGAGGATCTGACAAGGGTGTGGCATCCATTTTGGAAGGTCCGAGCAACATTGGTTTGAGCTACGGTCATGTAGTGAGTTCAGGTACCTATATGAAAAGTTTTGACAAGTTTAGGTGTTTGGTTATATATTCAGCCTAAAATTACATTGGGAGCTGATATCCTAGTCTTTCTAGTTTTAAGGGCGATTTAACCAACAATAGATATGTACAACACCAATTTGGAGAGCCAACTCTAGCCATCAGTAGCGACTTTTGTCAAAAAAGGCAATCTAATCCAACCTAATAAAATATACGATTCTATCTACAGAGCAAGTGAGCAACCATATATAAACAGAATCAAGTATAATAATTCAAAATCGAAGCGAACACAATACCTAAATGGTACTTAGTTCGATCGGTGAGAGTCTTTCGATACCGAGCCAGAACACTAGCCATATACGCTTCCTTATCACCAGTAGAATCATCATCAGCATCAGGTTCCGTAACAGAAAAAGACGATGTATGTATGTTTCGCCCTAACACAATCTCCCTCTTCTGTTCCTCGCCGCCATTAACCGCCGCATCTACACCATCCGATTTCACCACTACGGGCACCGGCTCCGATACCACAGCCGTCGGATCAAATCGAACGTCCGCCAAATCCTTTCCGTTGACGGCGGAGCTCATCGATTCGATTACGGCGCTTGTACCTACCATAACTCTGTTGGAATCAACAATCACTGGTTCCATTTTAGTACAATTTTATCAAATCGTTAAATTTTTTTAGAATAATGTAAAAAAATAGCAGAATGTATGAATATAAATGCGAAAAAATAGGAATTTGTGTATAAATGTATGGTTTACCTGGATTAATTTCGATATCTATAAACGAAAACCGGTAGTGTCGGCTGAGCAACTATCGGAGAAGTTATAGATTTTTGTGAGGGGAAAATGAACAAGCAATGTGGTTTGTATATATAAGCGTAACGTAATAATAACTGATTTGTTTTTTTTTTCGTTGGTGATTTTTTTCATATTTGCTAATCACTCCCTCATAGAATTTATGTTATCACAATATGTCCCTGAAAGGAACTCCCTCGTGGAATCATTATGATTTTATTAGTTCACTTCTCGCATTCTCTGGAATTGCCGTCTGTCCCATTTTAACTCTCATTCTTTTTTTAATTTTATAAAGTGTAAAATTACTTTTTAATTTTATAAAATGAGTAAATATTATTAAATATTTTAAAATAAATATAAGAACTAAGTAAAGATGAATATCTCAAAATAATATAAGAGCTAAGCAAAGATGGACAAATAAAATATTAATTTAAAAATTAGAAAACATGAAAGAAGTAGTATTATAAAGATACTCCAAATTATTTTAAAAAATCATATAGTTTCGGTATGTTAATTTGACTTTTAGAAATTAGTGGAGTTGCTATTTTTAAGAAAATTTAATCACTTAAACATTGTCGCTGCCCCTTGGGAGTCCCGAACAGCCATTTTTTTTTATTATCTAATTAAATACAAAAATAAAGCCGGAAAAATGAAAACGAAAATGAATTTGATATTGAATGACACGAAAAGAATCAATTAATATAGATAAAGAAAATGAAAAGATTGCTTCATGATTATAAGCAGTCACACAATTCAAGTTTGAAACTCTACCTGTAAGTAGGGGCTCTTAATTGTTACATGTAATATGATTTGAAATCAAATAATATGAGTTATATGAAATTGAAGTTTTGTGTAGATATGTCATTTAAATTTTTAAATTTTATTTTTATTTAATAAACATAAAATCTCTATAAATTATGAAATGATTAAAAGAGGGTTAAAAATATTTAATTTTCATGCGGTCTTATCAAATGAATAATTCATAATTCATAATTCATAAATAAGATGTTAAAATTTTAAAATGTAGAATTGATAAATTACATATTTTTATGTTTCTTTTTATAAAATAAATATTTGTGATTATAAATTTTTAAAAACATTACTTTTATTAAAAGATTATTAATTAACAATAACAGTAACTAATTATTTTTTAATATAATCCTTGCATATGGTAAAAAAAATTTCTTTAAGCCGAGTATAAGTCTTTTTCGCGAAACATTAAATGATGATTTTTTTTATAAAAATAGAATCTTATGAAACATTTTATATTTTAAAAAAATTGAAATCACTTTTTGGGAGGATAATTGATTTTATTTACTAAGCAATTTTTGGTACAACCTTTGTAGCTTCATGGTATACCCATAGATTAGCTAGTTCTTATTTGGAAGGCGGCAATTTCTTAACTATCATGGTTTCTACTCTTGCTAATGGTTTAGCACATTTGTTATTGTTACTATGGTATCGTGAAATACAAGGAGATTTTACTCATTGGTATCAATTGGAGAGTCTTGAATTTTTATTGCTCTCCATAGAGCTTTTAGCCTAATAAGTTTCATGTTACATCAATTTGAACTTGCTTGATCTATTCCTCCTTTTTTTAATTTATCTCTTTTAAAATCAAATTTAATTGCAAATCTTATGCCCTATCACTAATTTAAAAATTAAAATCATAACTCATCTTCAAACACAAGCTTAGATTCCAATCTACTATAATTTTTTTTAGTTATATAGTAGTAATTTATATAATGGGAGGTAGGTCCCAATTTCCAAGATAATATAGAAAATATTATTTTGAAAAAATATATATAAGTAATACAAATATTTAAATAAAAATATAGAATAACAGTAAAAGGAGGGAAAAAGAGACGTATCACAACCAATGAACATAAAGCAATTGGATTCCACAAGATTCAGTAGGGTAAAGTACAGTATAGCTTATCATGATGACGTGGAAATATCTGACACCACTTGACTATTGGCACTTTCTCCTATAGCCCTCGCCAATTTTATTACTCCCAAACTCAGCATAATATTTAAAGAAAAAAAAATTTAAAAATTTATGGTCTAAAATTATTTTAAAATATTTATGTAATTAAGAATTATTTTATTAAGAATTAAAAAAATTTAAAAGATAAATTATTTTTAATTTGAATAAAACTTTTTTAAAATGAATCAAAAAAAATTATGTCACATAAAATAGAGGGAGAGTAATTATTTTTAAGCCGGGCACAAAATATATGGCCCCATGCACATGCTAAATTGATTCTCTAGTCCTTCTGTTTGCTTAAATTGTAACTTTTTACCCCTTTAATTTGTGGACAGTTTTGTATTATAGGACATGTTTTGTTTAGGACAAAATTTTTGCAATCATATATTTTTTTATTTAAAAAAGAATGATCTATTTTTTTAATTTATTTTAAAAAGAATAATTTTTTTTTTATTTTTTGGCAACATTTTAGCTTTAGCTTTTCACATGACATGTTTAAGATCACGAATAATATTTTTAGTACATTTGACTTAGCTTTAATTTAGTACTACAAGATTAAAAATCTTTTTAATTTTCTTAAATTTCCTGCCATATTAAAATTAGATCATTCATTTCTAAACGAAGATAGTACAAGGTATTACTTCCCTATTTCATTTTATTTATCTTATTTTTTAAATTTATTTAAAAAGGAAAGGGCGAAATGACCTGCGAAGTCCTTAAACTTGGTTCTATTTGTCACCTAGATCATTATACTCAAGACTTGGCCAACTGAATCTATGTACCCACTGAAACGCAGCATTTTAAACACCTTTGACCATTGACCAAACATATGTGACATGAACATTATTGACTTGAAAGAACGCGTGATTCCACGCATTTCAAAAGCAAGTGAGTCAAAATTTTACATTAAAAAATATTTTTTAAAATTAAAAAATAAAATAAAAAATGCCCCAAAAAAAAGAATGAAAAAGATTTCAAGCTCCTCACACCCCCACCCCCCTCCAAAATCCAATCCAACCCAATCAAATTTTCTTTTTTCCATTCCATCCTTTTGAGTTTTTCTTCTTTGGATCCACTTACCATTTTCACCTTTTTTTCGTTTTCTGCCTAGCATCATTGTCCCACCCACAAATACTTTCACAAAATTTCTTTCTTTTGTTGCAAATCATCATATCTCTGCTCCTTGTTTAATTTTGCCATATTTTTATCTCACAACCTCAATTTTGTATCTTATATAAGTTATTGTGAAGGACAATAGTAGGTATTGAAAAATTGAAAAACTTCATTGATAAGGTTAATAAAGCTTTGAGAATAATAAATGGGTTTTTTGTGAATTTATGAAATAAATTCAAAATTGTAACTAAGATTTGTTGGATTTGTGTTATTTTTAGTATTTTATATGCGTTATTGTGAAGAATAAATAGTGGGCATTGAAAAATTAAAAATAATTCATTGATAAGCTTGACAAAGCTTTGAAAATAATAAATGAATTTTGTGAACTTATGAAATAAATTCAAAATTATGATGAAGATTTGTTGGGTTTGTATTTCAAGATTCATAACCCATCTATCCTTTTTGAAGATAGCAGATCAGTGTATCACCAGCTCTCCATTATCATTTTTTTCTCAATTTCTCTTTCCCTTATTTTTAAAATGGAAACCACTCATTCATCAAAAACCTACAACGGAGAAAAAATCTCTCTGAATTGAAAACTCAAATCAGAAACGGGTTTGTATAATGAAGGAAGATTAGGATACTTGAGTATGATTTAGAACCTTGAAAGGAGGAAGAATTTGAAAAAGGAAAGAAATGTTTATAGCTATGTGCAAATGATTTTTAACATGTCATTTCCTACCTGGAATTCTTAAATGACATGGAAATTGACGTGTACTCGTTTGTAAGTCACGCATCATTTTCAGGTCAAAAAAGTGTTTAAAATGCTGCGTTTCGGTGGGTGCAAGGGTTTAGTTGACAAAGTGCTAAGTATAAGGGTCTAGGTGACAAACGAAACCAAATATAAGAGTCTCCCAAGTCATTTCGCCAAAAGAAAAGTTTGTTTTATTTTTCTTAAAAATTCTTCAACTATAGTTTTCCACATGACATTAAGAACACATAAATAAAAGATAGTTCTTGTAATTAGTATATCATACATATAATTAGTTTTAAGGTTATAAAATTCAAAAAGTCCTTTTAGATTTCTTAAATTTTATGTTAAATTAAAATCAAACAAATAAAATGAACAAGTAGCTATTGATTCACTAGTTTACTTCGTAAAAAAGTGGTATCTTGATCATTTAGGCAACCACTCCACGTTGAAGTAAAGAGAAAATGAAGGAGAGAAGTAAAAACATTCTAATCCCTTTGTCAAGGTTGCATGAGTCCATCAATTAAAGAGATTGCCAATATAATGTTAAGCAAATGGAAGACATTGGATTTAATAACTCTAAAGATAAGTTTATAAGGTAAGGATTGTCAAAACTATATAACGAGTCCAATTATGTGTATTTAACAAAAAGATAAGTGTTAAAAATATATTTTAATATTTTTTTTTTTGCGTTTTTGACTTAAATTATTGAGAGTATAAGTTTCATATCTAAAGTATCACTTATTAGTTTGAAAAACACATCTTTCTTTTTTATTTCACGCTCACTTATTAGTATGTTTCTCAAATTAGTAAGTGATAGTTTATGTATGCTTAAAAGAAGAAGATAATTAAGTGTGTTTTAAAACTAATCTCTTCAACAAATGATGACGGAGTACTAATAAAACTCCTCTCCCATATGTCCACATGCTTAGACCTATCAACTAGAATGTGAATGACATAATTTAAAGGCTCAATATAAGATAAATCAAAGATTAAGATATAGGTCTTGATTCTGCTGTCATATTATAACATTAAAAAAAAAAAAGATCTTGAACATAATATGATTCCAATTGCCCATTCCATGTGAAACCATGGGTTAGTGGAGGAATATAATATTACCTCTGAGTTGATATTGCTTTGCAATGGATGGATGAGCTTCTTTTCTTTTGCAAGTTAAAGAATGCTCTGAAGGGACACCAATTCATCTTTCATATCTGTGGTGTTGTAGAAATTCATGTGGAGGTGAGAAAGCTATGGCTCAAGTTTAATTGATCTTCTTTTAACATAAATTTTCGTTTTGGAAACCTTTAAATAACTAAAGGTGAACATTATTGATTCAATTCTTAACAACCATATGTTTATGAACCATGAGTATCATGTGATGATAATAAACTAATGCAAAATAGTTAAAAGATGGTCTTTTAATTTGGGCTGAGGCCCCTTAATAAGTTAACAATTCGTCTTGATTAGAGTGTCATGTTTTGATTTAGATGGATTATTGGTTAAAATCATAATCAAGTCAATTTAGTTGATTTTTAAATTTCTAAGATCAAATTAAATCAAAAAAATAATCGTCATTTTAGTTATTGTGAATTTGATTCGGTTTCATTCGAATTTTTTGATTTTTTGGGTCTGAAAGTAATAAATTTGTTGAGGGGATACACATCTCAATAGATACAGACACTTAGTACATGAATAATTTACAGAAAGCTATGTGGATTCGATTAAGCAATACTACTAGAGTTATTATTATATGAACAGGATTTAGTTAAGCAATACTAAAGTTATTATATACGAACGAAATCATTTAGTTAAACACTACTAAAATTATTATACACGAACAAAGTGATTTAGTTAAGTAAAAATAAAATCATTATATACAAACAAAGTGATTTAGTTAAGCAATACTAAAGTCATTATACACCAAAAATCAAATATTTAGCTATCAAAAAAAAAAGATCAACAATCAAATAATTAGCCGAGGGTGGGGGGTACAAGAAAAATATACACCAAAACACTAACAACAGAATTTCAAAATATAAATGATAAAGTTAATAATTAAAATTAATTAAAATCTAACAAAATATTTATATTATTTATAAATAATATACAAATAATTATAAAATTTATATATATATTTTTTTGGCTCGATTTGATTATTTTTGCGATTTCTTTTAAATAAAACTAAAATCAAACTAAATATATCAATTTTCAAAATTTAAAAACCAAACCTAACCTAACCAAATCAAATATCAATTTTTTAATTGATTTAATTCAAATTACAATTCAATTTAAGTTTTTAAATATAACCATAAATAACCCAATCTTGACCATCATATATATATTTATTGCATAATATATCTCATTCAAAAGATTGGGTAAATAACTCACAATGTACTCCCAAAAATATTATGATAATGATAATATATATATGAGGTAAAAGAAATACACACACAAAAAAAATGTGGGCGCGCATATATATATATATATATATAAATGGCCAGAAAGGTAAAAGAAATACACACACAAAAAAAAATGTGGGCGCGCATATATATATATATATATATAAATGGCCAGAAGCAGGCAGTTTATGATCGGCATGCTTGTTTTCGTTGTCTGCTATGTTTGACGTGCCTGCTTTAACTTCTTAATTTTTACTATATCATTTCTATTAATTATATTTCTTCCACTACTTTAACTATGAATTTATAATATTACTTTTTAAGCAGGCAATTGCCGATTAACGTATCTACTTTAGCTGCTTGATTTTACTATATTGTATCTATTAATTATTTCTTAAGCTGCTTCAACTATAAATTTAGAATATTACCCATTTTTTAAAGGCAGCTGCCGATTAACGTGTCTGCTTCAGTTATTTGATTTTATTTTATTGTTATCAACTATTTCTTTAGTTACTTCAACTATAGATTTACAATATTATCCCTACTAAATCATTTTTATTAAAAGCAGTTGTCGATTGACGTATCTATTTTAATTGATTGATTTTACAGTATTACTCCTAGTAGATTATTTTTTCAGTTGCTCCAGCTATTAATAACATATTATAGGGCTATAAGTCAGCTAACATTTTGTACGCATATTGTTGACACCCAATTTTGACCTCCCACAATATAAATTAACTATCGATCTTCTTCAATTTTTAACAATTTGAAATAATTATCTTTAAAAATTTTGAAAAAAAATATGTTGAGTTATTATTAGTATTAATCTTTTAATTTTTAATCATATGAATATATTTTGCACATATTTTATTTACATATATAATTGCGTATTTAATTATTACTTTTTCATAATATTTTCAAAAGTCACTTCAAAAAGATTTTATTTTATTTATTTTATTTTTATCCTAGTTATAATTAAATTAATTATGTCACTCTTTTAATTTTAATAAACTTTTTAATTAATTATATTAATTCGTAATGTAACCAAATTAATTAAACTAATCAAATTCAGCTACTTTTAAATTTTAATTGGCCATGATTGTGATTTCAAATAGCTAAATTCCCAATTACATTTTCCAATCCTTTAACCCACTTTTCAAGTCCAAATTTAGATTCAATTTTGGCCCAAATTCCCTTTAACCCAGCCAACCCCCTTAGTCAGCAATACAACAACATACTTACATAATATTGCAACTAGACTTAGAAAAGGTTTTTGATAAACTAGAATGATCCTTTATCTATGAGACTTTTCTATTCTTTAACTTACCCCATAATATTATTAACCTAATAATGTCTTATGTCACAACGAGCCGTACAGCAATACTTGTGAATGGAACTAGAACTGAATACATCAAATCTTCGAGGGTATAAAATAAGGTGATCCATTTTCTCCATATCTTTTCATAATGTATATAAAAACACTCTGAAGGATAATCGACAAAGAAGTTTATCAAAAGAATTGAATACCTATTAAGATATCCAGAAAAGGACCCAAAATTTCTCACATGTTCTTAATGCTTATGAGCCAAGGCAACACTCAAAACTGTAAATGTATCAAAAAAAGTGATGAAAAAAATTTGCGAAGACATAGCAAAATCAAAACTAATATTCTCAAAAAATTGCCTGGGAGAAATAAAAAAATAATTTTCAATGAAGTTTGAATAAAGAATGGGAACCACACAGGTAAATACCTATCTCAATTAAGAGATCCCACGTAAATAACTATTTAATCTTAGTTGATAATATGAGGAAAAAATTATCAGGATGGAAAATTAAATTCCTCAACATCGCCAGACATACAATCTTGGCAAACTCGTGCCTAAACAACATTCCAATCCATATCATGCGAACCACCAAACTACCGGCAACTATTATAAATGCAACTGATAAAATACAACGAAACTTTGTCTGGGGAACTACAATGGAAAAAAAGAAATTACACTTAATCAACTGGGACACTGTTATCCTTAGCAAGGAAAATGGAGGTGTAGGACTACAAAAAGCGAGCATTAAAAACTACTTGGGGTGGCAATTGGGCAGATTAAGTCAAATTTGAGCGAGTTATAATGGGTCAAGATGCCAAAGGAGTCAAGACCCAACCTAACTCAAATTTGCTTGGATCAATACCGGTTGAGTAACGGGTTATAGAGTGGGTCAAGACCCAACCTGACCCAATTTTTACTAAGTTTTACTTATTTTATTTGTTCTTTTTCAATATTTTAGTACTTAATTAAATTATATTTTCTTTATTATGGCTATATAAAACATATCACATTGAAAAAAAAATATTTTGAAAATATTTTAACAAAATATCTCTCGAATTAATTCGGGTTGTATATCAATCCAATTTTAAATGGGTTGGATTGAGCTAAACTCGCCCAAACTTCAATGGGTTGGATCGAATTGGGTTGGACGAATTGAATTTAATTTTGCCACCCCTAATTAAACTACACTATTATCCAAACTCGCTTAGATAATTCGAACCAACCAACCCTTCCTCTATATGGGCCTGTAAGTGACCATAGCAAAATATGGAAAGACCTAATGCAAGGCTGGAACATATGCAAGAATGGATCCTAGGAGATGGCCAAGCAACTCCTTCTGGTTCAGCACTTGGCTTCCCAAAGGCCAAACAATGAGAGACCAAATCCAAGGTCCTCTGAGAGCGCGAGGCACCATTACAAGAATAACAAACACTTAGATGATTCCTACAAAAGAAGACATGATAGCCTGGAAACCAAGCTCCAAAGGTATCCTCACAATCTCGTCAGTATATAAAAACAGTGATCCGTCAGGCTTTCGCCCATTGCGGAAAACTCTTCACTTGGCTATGCCAACATGAAAGACTCCCAACTCGCAACTACCTCGCCAAAATTGGGCTAACAAACCATGACTTATGTAACAAAACAGAATCATAAAACATATATTCTTGGAATGTAACAGGATGCAGCTTTGCTGTTTTGCCCACTCCCTTTTTCTCCTTTTATTCTTTTTTGAAATTTATCTAGTTTTTTAAGAGGACAAATATGTCCTTTAGAGACTATAGTTATTACAAGATGAAAAAATTAGTTGATTTTTTAAGTAATTTTTTTTGTATGTACGGGCTCGATCCTTTTGCTTACTTAATACTCGAATTGTTGGAGATTTAGGACTAATGAAAGGAATTACCTAATATTTTTATCTTCATTGAAATTTAAATTTGAAAACTCATTTAATATTTTGTATTTTATAGTAGAATAACTAAAAAATAATTTAAAGAAATACTAAAGTATAATATTTAGTTTATGTTTTTAAATGCTTTTGTAAGGAGTGAATTACTCCAAGTTCTAATCTCGACAAACAACAACAACAACAACATACCCAGTGAAATTCCACAAATGGGGTCTGGGGAGGATAGAATGTATGCAGACCTTACCACTACCTCATAGAAGTAGAGAGGTTGTTTCCTGGGAACCCTCATCTCAAAACCCATAAGC
>DF357891.1:0-14230 GCA_000787875.1 Solanum virginianum | reverse complement strand
CCATTACCAACTTGCTCCCATATCCGAGTCTCAAGTTTCTCAACAAAATCGAACTCCACTCTCAAAATTTTAAAATCTTACTTGTCAAAAGGAGACTTTTTTTTTGTTCTAAAGTTTCAAACTTTCGAACTATGTAGGGCCTGATTTCTCCTTCGTGAGATACGTAGTCAGCCTCTCAAGGCTTGGCCCCCCTAAATAAATGGTCAGAGTGAAAAGTAAAAATGTCTCCCAGATTCACAAATCTCAATTAGGCAATATTTTGCCTATTTTTTTCGGTTCGACCCCTCAAAAAAAATAAAAAAAACAAAAAACTGAACACTTTTCCTTTTTCGTCATCCTTACTTACAAATAGCAACATTTGGCCTATCTTTGCTAATCTTCTCGGTTCAGACCTCGAGAGGCCTCCAGTTCATTTTCCTTCTCTTGATCCATCTCATCAACCTGTCCTTATCTCCATAAATCCGCTAATCACTTTTGTTCAAGCTTCGCCTGTCATCAACTTAACTACCCCCGATGCAGGGCCTTCTAACATCTTTTCCCTAAACCCGCATAATGCCCATGTCGGCAGTTTCTCTCACATTGCCCACACTATCCAACCCCAAGCAATTCTTTCCGAAAGCTATGTTCCAGACCAATATAACCTACCTTTCACCAAAATTGCACCTCCTAAAATTTCCTTTCATATCCCCATCTTTAACAATCCACATATCCCTCAATCTACTTACCCTGAGGTTGATCATTATGAGGAGAAGGAGAAAGAATGGAAGGCCAAGGAGGAGATGGCTAAATTGGATATAAGGGGAGAAATTGCTAAGGCTATGAAGCAGTTTTGCTATACACCTGATGTTGTAGGGTTGGATTATGAGGATTTGTGCATTCACCCAGGATCTGAATCTTCCAGAGGGGTTCAAAGTACCGAAGTTCGACACTTTTGATGGAAGTGGAAATCCTTTGGCTTATTTCAGGGCATATTGTGATCAGTTGGTGGGCGTCGGGAAAAATGAGGCGTTGTTGATGCGACTTTTTAGTTGGAGTTTAAGCGGAGAGGCCCTGGAATGGTTTACCTCTTGAGAAATAAATCAATGGGCCAATTGGAGTGCTATGGCGAAAGATTTCGTTGAAAATTTTGCTTACAATGTCGAAATCGTGCCAGATTGTTACTCCTTGGAGAGGATTAAGTAAAAGTCAATCGAGAGCTATCGGGAATATGCCTATAGATGGAGGAAGAATGTTGCTAGAGTGCGTCCTCCTATGATTGAAAATGAGATTATTGAGGTGTTTGTGTGTTCACAGGAGTCGGAATTTTATGAAAGGATGATGTTTCTTGTTGGAGCAAAATTTGCAGACATTGTTAAGATTGGTGAGAATATCGAGGATGGGCTCAAAACGGGCAGGATCACCTTTATCTCGAATTCATCTGGAGTGTCTGGGATGTTGAGGAAGAGGAAAGAAAGATGTGTTAGCTGTCTCCGGTGTACAGGATAAAGGGAGAACCCCTAGCAGCCACCTTAGAAGGTCATCACCCCCTCGAGTCCATTTCTAACCCACCCCAAGATATCATCCTTTACCTGTAAATGACCAAACTCTCCTCTCCCATTTATCACTCCTCACAATATTTAAATGTCATCCCGAACTACCAATCTCCATTGCCAACTTGCTCCTATATCTAGCCAACTTATCAGAATCCCTCTGCTAGTTGTCCAACCCGATCGTCAAATTACCAAATGTTGCCATACCCAAGATTTCAGACTCCGGCATTATCCCGTTGAAACCATCCTAATTACCATCAAGCATCTCCACCTCCACGAAATAACTATAACCCCCTCACCCAAACACAGATAAGAAAACCCCTAGGGTGTTCACTCCACTTGCCAAAAGTTGGACAAAGCTATTCGAAAGATTGTTAGCTGCAGAATTGATTTAGCCTGCACCTCCGAGAGCCATGGAGGTTAATTCTCGTTTCTTCAGGGGTGATCAGATTTGTGCTTACCACTCTAACAGCGTTGAACATAACACTGAAAATTGCATAAATCTGAAGCATAAAATCTAGGACTTAATTGATAGTGACATGGTTGTTCTTCGAACAGTCGCCTCAAATGTCGATAAGAATCCTTTGCTTGATCATGGGGAAAATATGACTGGCATAATTGAGAGAGAAGAAGATTGTCATACAGCTGAGAATGATGTCTCTAAGTGTCATTAGGGATTAGATTTTTTACACAGTAAATGCTAACGATGATGACTGGATGTTGGAGCCACCACAATTTGTTAGGACATATTTGGATTTAGCACAAACATCATCCATCGCCATTTGACGATCAATTCATATGCTGTCGAGAGATGCTGTGTCTAGAGACTTAGGGTGTTCTTTTCCTATAATCGCACAATTTGCTTGTAATCATTTCTATTATTCTAATGAATTATGTTTGACCTGAATTCTCAAGAATGAGATATGTAGGCGGCCTATGTCGGTCTCGTTCATTTCCTTATTTAAAATTTTAAAATTTTCTTCACCTCCCAAAGGGGAACTAATTTGACCTGATTCCTGCCCCAACGGGATACGTAGTTTCCACAACAGCTTGATCATACTCCTAGAAAGGAAACTGGGACAAAATTTTTTAGAGGAACTCAAAAATTCTGAACAAGAAATCCATCTTCAACCAATCGAAATTCAGAACCTGACGAAACTTCAACTGGGATAGAATTTTTGAGAAAGATCTAAAAAATTCTTAAGGTGCTTCTAACAAGCTGTCAATCCCTGACAACACCTAAACTGTGATAAAAATTTTGAGGTTGCCCTCAAAATTTCGCTACAAATCTGAAAGTCAACTTAAAGATTCTCAGCCTGATCAGAGATTCAAAGACAACCGAGAAGATTAAAGATCAAAAAACTTCATCGGGACAAGACGAGGAGCAGATAATTGAAGAATCAACACAGATCAGTTCGCTTTTAAAACTAAGCATTTTTCCTTTGGATGCAGGAACTAAAGTCGCAAGGCATTTTTGGACCCACAGGGGCCCTATAAGATAATTTGGTGCAAGGGCTAAGATTGAAAATTTCATCCAAACATATACAAGCAGGACAATTCCAGATGACTTTTATATTTACTCATTACCCTTTCCATTTTAAAATTTTTCTTCTTATCATTCTATTATGACTTATAACACATTTTTCTTAATGCTATAGGTCAAATAACCTGATACAGTGGCCAAGATCACCACACTTCACGAGTTATTTATTTTGGAGAGTCACTTGCCTTCAACATGACGAATTGGAGTGTCACCGCCTTCAGTGTGACAAGCTCCTATCAATAAGAGGATAATCGAGGCATAAATAGTTTTATCTCACTCAAATTCCTAGCAATTCACCTTGTTGTGCATCACGAAAAGAGGTTATTTTATTTTTACAATTGCGCCCAGAGCGCTATCTTATTTCCTGTTGCCAAGAGGGTCATTGCATATCTTATTTTCTGTTGCCAAGAGCGCCATTGCATATCTATTTTCTGTTGTCAAGAGGGCCATTACATATTTATTTTCTGTTGCCAAGAGGGCCATTGCATATTTATTTTCTGTTGCCAAGAGGGTCATTGCATACTCATTGCCAAGAGGGCCATTGCATACTCATTGCTAAGAGGGTCATTGCATGCTCATTGCCAAGAGGGCCATTGCATGCTCATTGACAAGAGGGCCATTTATGCTGCATACTCATTGCCAAGAGGGCCATTCATTACATATTCATTGCCTCTAGAAGGCTATTTTATCTCCAGTTGTCAAGGGGACCATTATATATTCACTGCCTCCAGAAGACTATTTTATTTCCAGTGGCCGATCCAGGGCCGTTACATATTCATTGCCTCCAGAAAGCTATTTTATTTCCAGTTGCCGATCCAGGGCTATTGCATACTCATTGCCTCTAGAAGGATATTTTATTTTTAGTTGCCGATCCAGGGCCATTATATATTCACTACCTCCAGAAGGCTATTTTATTTTCAGTGGCCGATCTAGGGTCGTTGCATATTCATTGCCTCCAGAAGGCTATTTTATTTCCAGTTGTCGATCCATGGCTATTGCATATTCATTGCCTCCAGAAGGCTATTTTATTTCCTGTTGCCGATCTAGGGCTATTGCATATTTATTGCCTCCAGAAGGCTATTTTATTTCCAGTTGTCGATCCAGGGCTATTGCATATTCATTATCTCTAGAAGGCTATTTTATTTCCAGTTGTCGTCCAGGGACATTATATATTCACTGCCGGAGTTGCTGATCCAGGGCCACTATATATTCACTACCTCTAGAAGGCTATTTTATTTCCAGTTGCCGACCCAGGGCCATCGCATATTCACTGCCTCCAAAAGGCTATTTTATTTCCAGTTGCCGATCCAGGGCCATTATATATTCACTGCCTCCAGAAGGCTATTTTATTTCCAATTACCGATCCAGGGTCATTGCATCTTCATTGCCCCAGAGGGCTATTTTATTGCCAGTTGCGCCTAGAGCTCTATTTCTACTTTATTGCCAGTCGCTCCCAGAGAGCCATGTCAGATGCCAGTTGCTCCCAGAGAGTCATGCCAGATACCAGTTGCACCCAAAGCGCTATTTTTATTTCGTCAGTTGCTCACAGAGAGTCATGCCAGATACTAGTTACGCCAAGAGTCCTATTACTATTTTATTGCCAGCTGCGCCCAGAGTGCTATTTTTATTTCGCCGGTTGCTCCCACAGAGCCATGCCAGATGCCAGTTATTTATTTTGGAGAGTCACTCGCCTTCAACGTGACAAGTTATTTTATTTTGGAGACTCACTTACCTTCAACGTGACAAGTTATCTACTTTTGGAGAGTCACTTGCCTTCAATGTGACAAGCTATTTATTTTTGGAGAGCCACTCGCCTTTAACGTGATAAGTTATTTATTTTTGGAGCGTCACTAACTTCAGTGTGACAGTTGCAGAGAAAAACATATATCAAATATGATAAAAGATGCCAACTGTAATTCAAGTTATGATTTTTACTAACATTTTGTTTTAGTATTTTGAGAGCATCCGAAAGGATGGATTCTCAAAATAAACCACAGGTGTAGACGTCATCAAGTAGGATGTAGCACAACGTGGTTTTTTCATAATTCAATTTGTTTGTCACTCCTCCTTACCAGAGGTCATCTCAGAATAAGAGATTTCGCCTTTAAGCGATAGAGTCGAACTACAAGCAGCCTGATTCCTAAGTTCAAGAATATGTAGGCGGGCTCAAGTTTGAAAACTCGGCTGCATTCCAACACTAACCCTCCAAATCTCATTATCGAGCTTCCTAATTTCTCCATATTTTGCTATTGGGATAGCTTTTGAGTTCTTTCAAAATTGTGCGTAAAATCAAGCGTTTTGAACTACAAGTGACCTGAATTCTCATATAACTTGAGATATGTAGGAAACCCAGAACCAGGGTCCGGCCATAATTTCTCAAAGCCCCCACAAAGTTTTTCAAAAGGTGTGATTATGTAACCTGAGATATGTAGGAAACCCAGAACCAGGGTCCAACCATAATTCCTCAAAGTCCACATCAAAAGCTTTTCAAAAGATGTAGTCAGCTAAAAATTAGGTCAGTCAAGTTTCTTTGTCCATGATCTCTTTCATCGATCATATCTAAAGAAAGAGACAGTTGTTGACACCTAATTTTTATCCTCTACATTAAAAATTACCCGGTTTATTTAATCTTAACAAATTTGAAATATTTATCTATTTTTTCAAAAAAAAAGAGTTTATTTAATCCCACGCGTGGGGGCCACACGCCCCCAATTTCTTTTCTTCTACATCTTTCCCCTGCTCATGCTCCCTTTTCACTCCCATCTTCTTCTTCTTTAGTTCTTCTTCTTCTTCTTCAACTGAGGAAAAAGAAACCTAGAAAAATTAGAAACCCAGAAAACCCAAAGCTAAGAGAGCCAAACCCTTTCCCCATTTTCCTTTCTTCTTCTTCTTCGCCAAAGAAGAAAACCAATACCAAAAACCAGAGAACTAGACGTAAACCAAGAAAACCCAAAACGAATCCAACAAATCAAACACCAAATCCCAACTAGTCAAACCCAATCTCTTCCTTTGTCCCCATCTCTGACCGTTCAAGGATTTACTCCACATTTAAGGGGGTAAAAGTCAAGATGCACATTTATTATTATGTGCTTGTATTTGAATAATCCCCAAATAATTAACCCTTTCCGGAATAAGTGATAAGTTGTTGGTATACAGTGCGTCCAATGGTTGTCATGATTTCCAGCTCAGGTTGTCCGCCTGAGTTCCCGGTCAATTCAAAAGCCACTCCCCCCCCATTTCAAACCCTAATAGACTTTATAAATTGAACCTTTGTTCTTCAATGTTAGGGATGCGACGGCAATTAGTTTTCCAAAATCCTAAAAACTCACTCGATTTTTCATAGCCATTTTTCAACCACGCAAAGCTTTAGTCAAAACCTTGTTCGTTGATCTAGAAACCAGAATATCTAATTTCGAAGTCACATTAATATTGTTGTGGTGCAAGTGTGTTCCATCAGGCTCGTCGTCCCGGTTTCTGCTCCAAAAAAGTTTGCTATAAGTCAATGGCATTATGTGGGTTCAAATGGTGACGAACTGTGCTTCCTTTTCACTTGGGCATATATCAATACATTCCTTTGACGTCTATCTCTCCCTTGTGCCCTAGAAGGATCTAATTTTGGTAAGTTACAATACAACAGCTTATATGCTTCTATTTTATAGCTATATAATAGGCTTCACGTGGTTTAGCAAGTAGAAAAGCAAACTGTCTTCTCTGGTTCATTACATTGATTGGCTTTTCAGGATTAGCTTATGTTTCTCTCTCTTTATTGTTCTAAATTGACACTTGTGGATATTTTGGTTTGATGGTTATTCCCAAGATACAGATTTTTCATATATGTTTTAGTTATTCTCAATGTCATTTATTTTTATGCTTGTCTTCCCTATCCTCTGCCCAGATGCATCTTTGGATCCTTCACTAATCCTTATTTTATTTCTTTGCATGAACAATGCTGCGAGTCCATTGGGACTTTATCCTTGCATTTTCGATGGGTCATGGATGCCCAAATTCCTTCTCGAGTCAACCCAATATATAGAAAGAAGCTGAGATACAGGTTTCGAAGCCAGAAATCCGTGTGTATACACTAATATACAGGAATATACATCAAATGTATATCATAGACTAATGGGCCAGGCCCAAAAGAGTTTCAGCCAAGATTTAAATGGGTTGAAAGCTCAAAATTCTTATCTCTCTTCTTTTACTTTATTTTATGTATTTTAAGTTTAGTTAAAATCTATCAATTTTAATCAATATTTTCAAATTCAGTAAACTCTTCTAAATCCAGTCAATTATTTCAAATCCAGTCAACTCTTTCAAGTCCAGTCAACTCCTTCAAATACAGTCAACTCTTTCACATTAAGTCAAATCTTTCAAATTCAGTCAATATTCTCAAAATCAACCAAACATTTTCAAAAGTTAGTCAAACTCCCTAATCGTCGGTCGATTGCACGTTAGCAGCCATTTTGAGTGATTAAGTTCTTCTCAAAAAGGAAATTGAACCCTTACCCATTTTCTCTAAAAATTTTGGAACTTTTTCTGTTAGGTTTTAAAATTTAATTTTGGTTTTTTAATTATCCTTAAAATTAGGTGGCGACTCTCTTTTCTTTCAATTTTTGGGAATTTGATTTGTGCTTAAATCAATTGAGCATCGTATCTAGATTTTCGAAAAGAGTCAATCATTTTTTGGTATAACATAAAAGGCGACTTTGCTGGGGAATTTCAATTAGGTTCTAACCATTAGATTAGGTTGTTTGACTAACTATTTGATTATATTTCCTTATTTACTTATTTGTTTAGATTTGATATGAAACTGTCATTTACATTTCATGGCACTTCCTATTATATCTTGTGTGTTTGGGAGGATGGCTCTGCGAGACTGCAGTCGGATCCCCAAATAATTAACCCTTTCCGGAATAAGTGATAAGTTGTTGGTATACAGTGCGTCCAATGGTTGTCATGATTTCCAGCTCAGGTTGTCCGCCTGAGTTCCCGGTCAATTCAAAAGCCACTCTTAGATACCTAGGATAGAGCGAAGCCAAATCCCTATTTGTAAGTATTGACCTAAGATGACCCAGCTCGTAAGGCGTGTTGGGCCCATTAGAAAGACCAACTTGAGTCCAAAGTGGCCCTGGGCCCAAATGGATGATCATGCTTATGTGTTTATATTTGAAGGATGTATATGTTGTTTGGCGAACCTTTGTCCCTCAGGGTTGGAAGTTTATTGAATATCATTTCAATCAAAAAAAAGAAAAAAAGGGGTTGTCTACAAGGCATTGTATTCAAAGTCGTTCAGAGTTGACAAGAAGTCTAAGAAGAAGAAATCTTCCACAAAGATTTAGCTTAGGACTATACCCCTGCGTGGGACTGATTATTTTTGTATCCCTTTTCCCAAATTATGTATCCCATTAAGTTTATTCATAAAGATTGTATAAATATTTTGGGGGCAATGAAACGTTTACGCTTACGTATATATCCTTCAAATCGTTAGGCCTACCCTTGGCACAAAAGGGTCATATATCTATTTAGGACACACAATATCTATTTATGTGATATGCTTTATAACTATTTGTGTGATTATGTTTTGTTGTTTGAAGACTTCTAGTCCACTTTCTTTCGAAAGGTTCTAGAATTCCCTAAGCACATAAATCAAATCACTATCAAGAGTTCGTCCAAATACTCTTCGAGTCTCAAGTTTCTCAACAAAATCGAACTCCACTCTCAAAATTTCAAAATCTTATTGGTCAAAAGGAGAATTTTTTTTTGTTCTAAAGTTTCAGACTTTCAAATTCTGTAAAGCCTGATTTCTCCTTCGTGAGATACGTAGTCAGCCTCTCAAGGCTCAGCCCCCTAAATAAATGGTCGGAGTGAAAAGTAAAAATGTCTCCCAGATTCACAAATCTCAATTAGGTATTTCGCCTATTTTATTCGGTTTGCCCCCTCAAAAAAAAACAAAAAAAAAATTAAAAAACTAAAAACTTTTCCTTTTTCATCATCCTTCCTTACAAATGCAACATTTCACCTATTTTAGTCACTTTTCTATCTTTAGGGGTTTGTAGGTCTTCAAACAATGCAACTATTATGTGTTTGTTCTTCTGTGTGATATTTTGCATTATATAGTACGAATAAGGACTAACACATTTACCTTTTGAGTTATTTTTCCTTCGACAGGTAACTTAGAATTGATCTGTGTTGATAAAGCTGGCCGATCACCATTATTTCACAAGATCAAAGGCACCCAAAGATCTCTCTCCCGATCAAGACCAGTGGAAAGGAAAAATGACATGCCACAATGATGATGTAAGTCTGACTGAGATCACTGTAACAGATATCACTATCACACAATAAAATGAATTAATTTCACAATGATGATGCAAGCCTGACTGATATCACTGTAATAGATACCACTATCACACAACAGAATGAATTGATTGCACAACTGATGCAATAAATTGTTGACATGCGAACGAAAATGAAGAGGACTCAAGAGCTAGCAAATTTGGCCATCGCTGCTAATCTTCCCGGGCCAGACCCCGAGAGGCCTCCATTGCATATCTATTTTCTGTTGCCAAGAGGGCCATTGCATATTTATTTTCTGTTGCCAAGAGGGTCATTGCATACTCATTGCCAATAGGGCCATTGCATACTCATTGCTAAGAGGGCCATTGTATGCTCATTGCCAAGAGGGCCATTGCATGCTCATTGACAAGAGGGTCATTCAAGCTGCATACTCATTGCCAAGAAGATCCAGGTTCATTGCATATTCATTGCCTCCAGAAGGCTATTTTATTTTCAGTTGCCGATCGAGGGCCATTGTATATTTACTGCCTCCAGAATGTTATTTTATTTCTAGTTGCCGATCTAGGGCCGTTGCATATTCATTGCCTCCAGAAGGCTATTTTATTTTTAGTTGCCGATCTAGGGCTATTGTATATTCATTGCCTTCAGAAGGTTATTTTATTTCCAGTTGCCGATCCAGGGCCATTGCATATTCATTGCCTCCAGAAGGCTATTTTATTTTCAGTTGCCGATCTAGAGCCATTATATATTCACTGCCTTCAGAAGGCTATTTTATTTCCAGTTGCCGATCCAGGGCCATTATATATTCACTGCCTCCAGAAGGCTATTTTATTTCCAGTTGCCGATCCAGGGCCATTATATATTCACTGCCTCCAGAAGGCTATTTTATTTCCAGTTGCCGATCCAGGGCCACTGCATCTTCATTACCCCCAGAGGGCTATTTTATTTCCAGTTGCCAATCCAAGATCATTGCATCTTCATTGCCTTCAGAGGGCTATTTTATTGCCAGAGCGCTATTTTTATTTTGCCAGTTGCTCCCAGAGAGCCGTGCCAGATGCCAGTTGCGCCCAGAGCACTATTTTATTTCGTAGTCGCTCCCAGAGAGCTATACCAGATGTCAGTTACGCCCAGAGTGCTATTTTATTTCGTCAGTCGCTGCCAGATGCCAGTTGCGCCCATAGCACTATTTTATTTTTGCCAGACTGCTCCCAGAGAGCCATGCTAGATGCCAGTTGCGCCCAAAGCATTATTTCTATTTTTGCCAGTTGCCCCCAGAGAGTCATGCCAGTTGCAAGTTATTATTTTTGGAGAGTCACTCGCCTTCAACGTGACAAATTATTTACTTTTGGATAGTCACTTACCTTCAACGTGACAAGTATTGGAGAAGCCATTTTATTTACCGTTTGCGCCCAGAGCGCCATTTTATTTACCAGCTGCGCCCGGAGCGCCATTTTATTATTTGTCGCCCCGAGCGGGCCATTTTATTTTCTAGCTGTTTGTAGAACGCCATATTGATTCATTATTTATCACACCAAAAAGAAGAATACATATCAAATATGGTAAGAGATATCAACCCTAATTCAAATTATGATTTTTATTGACAATTTGTCTTAGTATTTTGAGAGCATCCGAGAGGATGAATTCTCAAAAACAAACTATAGGTGTGGACGTCATCAAGTAGAATGCAGCACAACGTGGAACTTTTTCTTAGCAACGAACTGGGACATAGTCTGAAAAGTGGATGCCAAACCTTCCAGACATGAGCTAAAAAGTGACTACCACCACAATCCAACCACACCCCTGTCAGAAAGCATGTGGAAATTTTTGTAAGTCTGCTAGTTTTCAGTTTCGCATCCAGGTGATCTCAATTCTCACTGGAGGTATTCTTCCAATTCGAGTGATAATGTACCAAGAGTTTGAAAATTATGTCCGTGTAAGTTCTTAATTATGGATGTGAAGCGCGCCACATTTATGGTTAAGAGGTTGCAAGCCTCTTTTTCATAATTCGATTTATTGTTAGTTACATCATTGTTTCGACTGATCTTGAAGCTCTGTTTCTTTATTTACTTTGGCTATTGTCATTCTATTGTTTAATTTGCAAGACCATTACATATTTGTTAATAATAGATATAATTGATCTTTCTTCCCCTTCAAGCGATAGAGTCGAACTACAAGTAGCCTGATTCCTAAGTCCGAGGATATATAGGTGGGCTCAATTATAAAAACACGGTTGCATTCCAACACTAACCCTCCAAACCT
This sequence comes from Solanum virginianum, assembly GCA_000787875.1. NCBI lineage: Eukaryota > Viridiplantae > Streptophyta > Magnoliopsida > Solanales > Solanaceae > Solanum > Solanum virginianum. The sequence goes on along the minus strand of DF357891.1, from coordinate 2,605 downwards.
TATTCCCGAGCTTCCTAATTTCTTCATAATTCGCTATTGGGATAGCTTTTGAGCTCTTTCAAAACAGTGCATAAAATCAAGCTTTTTTGAACTATAAGTGGCCTGAATTCTCATGTAACCTAATATATGTAGGAAACCCAGAACCAGGGTTTGGCCATAATTTCCCAAAGCCTTCAAGTGGCCTGAATTCTCATGTAACCTGAGATATGTAGGAAACCAGAAACCAGGGTCCGGCCATAATTGCCCAAGCCCCCATCAAAGTCTTTCAAAAGATGTGGTCGGCTAAAAATTAGGTTAGTCAAGTTTCTTTGTCCACGATCTCTTTTATCGATCATATCCAAAGAAAGGGACAACTGTTGACACCGAATTTTTACTCTCCATATTATAAATTACCTGGTTCATTTGATTTTAATGATTTTGAAATATTTGTCTATTTTATTAAAAAATAATTATGTGCGCGTGGGGGCTATGCGCCCCCAATTCTCTTATCTCTTTCACCCACGCGCCCCCAATCCCCTTTATTTCTTTCTCCTTCACGTATCCCCAAACCCTTTCCCTTTCCCTTCTTCTTCTTCTTCAAAGCAAAGAAGAAAACTAGAAAAACCATAGAAAACCAGAAAGCAAAACCAAAGCCAGCAAACCAAAATCAGAACCAGAACAAAATAATACCTCAACAACCCCGATCCCTCTGTCTTTTACAACGAAAAAGGTTCTTTATTCTGCAATTAACGGATACAAGTTGGAGACAAAATGATTTCCAAGATTCGAAATTCAAATTTTTAATTTAAAAAGAGGCCGATCCAACCCCCTATGCTTCGGATCTGCCCTGCAATTTCCCCATTTTTCAAACCTTAATTGTCTCCTATAAATTTCCCCTTCTTCGTCATTTCAAGGGGACGGTAGAGGCAGTGAGCTACGGCGGTGGATTTCTGAATTCGAAAACACTAGCAAAGCTTACTTGATTCCTTGTAGCTATTTTTTATTTCTAGAAACTCATTCAATCTTAACTTGTTGAATCAAAGATTCTGGGTCTAAAAGGGTGTAGATAGAACTTTTTGGTGGTGGAAAAGCCCGTCAAGCTCGTCGTCCTAGTACACTGCTCATCAAAAGATAACGACCTCGCCTCACTCTTCTTCATCTCGTTAAGTCTCATACATTGTGGTCGAAATGTGAATCTTGTAACAATACAAAAATTTTCATGTTTATGTTTGTTTGTTTGGCTGGTACTCCCTGTTCTGCTTTCGATTTTCAGTCTTGTTAAGCCTAATACTTGTACTGGTTGAGGGTGTTGTTGTTATCATTTTGTTCACTACTAAGAGTCGAAACTAATGTCGAAAATAATTTTACTTTCTCAAATACTCTAAATCCTTTATCAGTTTCTTAGTACACTGTTGTAATGTTGTTATTTTATTCAGTTACATAGTTGCCTTTGGATCCACTCAGTCTTTCGTTTTCTTATTAAGGTTTTGGTTGAAATAATTTTGACAAACTTATTATACGAGTGCTTAAGGATCAAAGCCCCCATGTTTCATTGGATGTCTTGTTTGGTTGTTACTGTTCATTTAAAATATAATCTTATGCTGCTATGATTATACTACAGTGATAATGGGTCTAGTTGGTATAAGAAAATCTTGTTTTGGTTTAAATCTAGTCCCTTATGTTTTAAGCATTTTAGCTTCAACTATTGTTCTAGTTTCGTTCATCCATCATTTGTTTCGTCTCTAAGATGTTAGTTTAGCTGTGAGCTTCTTCTTTAATGTCCTCCATTAAAATATTTAGTCGAGCATGCATCCTGTCCAGTTTCTGGCTTGCTATACATGATTGTTTCAAGTTTGGTCGTTTGCTTCGTTCGATGCAATGTTCTTCCTACTTCATCCAAGTTTAATTCATCTCCATTTAACATGTATAAATAGATATAAATTCGTCTTAATCAAGGTCCTTGTATATGTTATGATAAATTTCTGTCTATAATCAAAGTTTACAAGTTTCTACGAGCTCTTTATTTTGATCTCTAAAGTAAGAACTCATCTGTTATGTTTTAACAAGCACTGGGAATTCTTTTATTCTGATAATTTTTCCTTCCCAGCATATTTAAGGAGCATCCTTATGTGCACACTGGAAAGTACCATATTTTGTTTGAGTTACATCATTGTTTCGACTGATCTTGAAGCTCTGTTTCTTTATTTACTTTGGCTATTGTCATTCTATTGTTTAATTTGCAAGACCATTACATATTTGTTAATAATAGATATAATTGATCTTTCCATCTACTAATCCTTATTTTATATCATTGTACGAATAATGCTCTGAGCCCATTTATGGACTCCTCATCATGTATTTTCTTGGGCCATGGAGGCCCAAACTTCCTCTTCTTCGAGTCAGCCCAATATGGAAGCTTATACACAGGTTTCGGAAGCTAAGATCAGTATATACACTCTGATATACACTGATGTACAAGAATATATATCAAATGTATATCACAGAGAAATGGACCAAAAGCCCAAAGAGCTGCAACAAGAGGTTAACGGGCAAGGCAGGCCTAATTTTTAGAATAAGGACAGGATTGGATTTTGGGTCTGCCAAGCCCAATTTTATTTCATTTCTT
>DF357892.1:114577-126271 GCA_000787875.1 Solanum virginianum | reverse complement strand
GGACCTGTTACAACTTGAAATTTAATTGTTAAAGGTTGTAATTCTAAACTAGTGCATTTAAAATGTGTAATAAGCATCTTTAAATTGATCATTGAGGAATTTTTTCTTACTAAGAAAATAGGTTTATTAAGTATCTAGATAAGTTAGAGAAAACAAACAAAAAATTTATAACTTAATAAAAATTGAATTAGAGTCCATTTGGTTTAGCTGAAAAAAATAGTTTTTAAAGAGTACTTTAGAAACACTTTTTAAAGTGCTGAAATTTATTTAAAAAATAAGCAGTTCTGTGTTTTGAAAGTTATTCATCTAATTTTGGGGTGATCACTAATTTTTGTCCCTAATAAGTTATTGATCTTTAATTTTATCCTTCAGAACTTTAAGTAAAATAAAAATTGAGAATACCCATTAGTGGCGGATAGAAAAAGTAAAAATTGCAAGGCAAAAGAAAATTCACCGATGTAAGTATAGTTTATGTCTAAGACATAAAGTTTAATACAATTTATGCATCAAGACATAAGTTTAGTGATACAAATTTATTGACAGAAGTTATCCTACATGGCACTAGCTCAATGACAGAAATCATACCTCAAGACAAAAATTTTCTCAAAGTTTTACTCTGAGAATCAGAAGTTACGTTTAAAATAAAACTTATACTTTAAAATAAAATTATTCTATATAAAATTCTGCTCGCGATGTTAGTTTTGCCTAGCAAATTTAGGTATAATTAAGAATACTTTATCCTACCTATTTTTACATAAGCCGTAGAGACAAAACACAAAAGATCATCTATTTGAGGGGCAAAATAAATTAATGATCACTTCAAAATAAAAAATAAAAAACTCGTACTAAAACTTGTTTAAATTCAAGTAAGCTTTAAGCGAATCACAAATTTCGATATATATCTATCACTGGAGATATCGATATAGTTTCTATATTTAATCTGAACACCAACTTGTGGACGTGCCGGAGTGGTTATCGGGCATGACTAGAAATCATGTGGGCTCTGCCCGCGCAGGTTCGAATCCTGCCGTCCACGCTTTTAACTCTTATTTTTATACACACCTATTCTATTTTGCCATTTACTTCATATTTTCACCCTTTTTTCGAGGTACTCATCAACTAGAGTTTAAAAACTTAATACATTAATTCAATTTTTTTTTATTTTTCGATGATAGTTTTTTATTAGTCTGTTCTATTTTCTTTTATTTTGTAAATTCTTTGATGAGATTTTTCTTTTTGTGTCACACTTTATATAACTTATTTAAGATTATAAATAATAAATAAATAATATGTTATATTTGAAACAAGTACATAAATTTTATTTCTTAATTAAATCATTTCAAGTCAACTACCAAAAAAACAAAAAAAAAAAAACAGTGAAATGAAAGAAACATCTAGTTCACCAAATCAAACCTACTCATACACCATGAGTATCTAGGAACCTACCTCCAGAATAATTGATGTACTTTGTTAATTTGGATTAATAATGACTTTACTACTGTCTTGATCCTACTTACATTCTTAGGATTCGATTAGTGCGAGGTATAAGTAATAATATTTAAGAATAAAATATAAAATTATTTATTTTGTTATACATTTAGTCGGAGATATTATGTAGTCCTGAGATTATTTATCCCACCATTTGTACTTTAGTGACAAAATTAGTTATCTCATATATACGATGTGATAACTTATTTTGAGACAGTTAATTGCAGAATAACTTACTCCCGACTAAACGACCCCATTAGTGTAGAGAACAACAACTTTATCTAAAAGATGTAATAATAACATATCTGATGTAATTTTACATATAAGGTTGAAGAGCGTGGTGTGTACGTAATTTTATTCCTAAACAACACCAACAACATACCCAGAGAAGATCCTACAAGTGGGGTCTAGGGCGAAAAAATATATACAGACCTTATCAGTACCTGATAGAGATAGAGACTATCTCCGAAAGACCCCCATCTCACATAATTTTATTCCTACCATATAAAAATAAAAAAATTATTTTCAATAAACTTTTAGATCAAATATTATACTCGTAGTAACTTTTATCTAGAAGATAAGCTAATTAATTATTTTATCAAATATATATGAAGAGTGTTATTTATTTGTTGTTATGTGTATTATTAGCACAAGCAATTGGATCTAGAAGGGCGGTATTTATAGAGAAAACTTAACAAATATAAACAAAGGAAACTTCCTACACATTTAAAACAAACAACATAGTAATTAAGTAGGTATGAAAATTGGACCTTTTATAAACGTGTGGAGCCCAGACTTTTCTGTCGTGTTATCCAAAATCTCATATCTAGAAGCCCAACATCATGCCTGTCATGTACCTTTCAAAGTTGATTAAAAACAGCCAACTTATGTATATTTTTTTGTTTTTCATTCATTCAATTTAATGTTCGATATCTGCTCTGAGGCCTCACTAATTTTGATTCGTGCTAAGATACTCTCATTTCGAAGGATAAAGCGTTGCCAAGACTTATATTTGATATTTTTGATTAATGGTGGAATTAATATTTTTTGCTAAGAAATTCAAAATATAAAGAAGTAAACGATGGAACATCAAGAGGATTCACATATATATTTTTAAAAAAAAGTGTATATAATGTAAATTTTTGACGAAGGAAGTTCGGATAAACCCCTTCCACCAACTTGGCTACAGTGACAGATCTAAGATTTTTAATTAAGAAGGTTTGAAAAGTAAATAATCTACTGCTTAAGATAAGTGAATTTTGAATTACCTAAACCATTGAATCAATCTCTAGTCTTGTGTTTAAGGGATTCAACATCTATATATATGCGCCCTCTAGATTCGCCATTGATTGACTATGTTTGTGCCTCTGATTAAAAATAAAGAAATACTTACATCCATCACAATGATCACATTCTAGATTTAAATATGACTTTATCTATAAAAAAATAATAAAAATTAATTTAAACATCACTTTCCACTGAAGTCTCCACAAGGAACATCTAAGAACATGCATCTTTCGATTATATATTATTATTATTATTATTATTATTATTATTATTATTATTAGTATTATTATTATTATTTGTCTTCTGCTTTTTATAATCATTAGCAGCATATAAATAGATTGTTTTCCCCTTAGGTCTGAAACAAGGAAAAAAAAACAACAAACATAACATGTCATCATTTAAGGTTCATTTTCTGTTACTATCCCTTTTAGTCATCAATTTCTCAGAATCAAGATTTGGGCTTTCAGATGCTGCAAGGCCAATTTCTACACAACATATTAGTAAGTTTTCATCAGTAGAGTATTTGAAGATGTTTGAGACTCTTGGAATGGTTTGCAAGTGTTGTGATGGTGAAAATTTTGGACAAGAAATAAATCAAGATTTGTGTAGAGCTACTTGGAATGATTCTTGTTCTAATCTTAAGTGCTTTCCATGGAAATCTCAATGATTCTTTGTTTTCAATTTTGTTGTTTTGTATGAAAGGCTTTTGTTTTTTGTTGTATATATAGGTATTAAGCACTACGAAGTATCTGTATTTATAGAGATCAGTTAGTACCCTGCCTATTCTCTGTGTTTTTTGTTTTTGTTTAATCGTTGACTCGATTGATCTGAATTCACGTAAATCCATCAGGGGAGTAACACTAACACAAACTCCTAACTAAGAAGGTTTTTTTAAAAAACGAATAAAGTGAGTGATGGAGGATGCATCAATATGGATCTACTGACTCTGACTAAGAATGCCTAAGTGCTGGTAAACGAAAAACAACAATAATGTCTAATCAGGGCGTCCTTTGCCTTGATATGATGCTTACTGCCTAAAGAAATACCCAACCTATACTATAGTCAAGTCGTTAGCCTATTATACTATAATCACATGTAAAGGTCACTAAATTAAGGCAGTGAATGGTTAATCCTATGTAGGACATGTAAGTTCTAATATAGTAGATATGTAGGACACGTAAGTTCGATTAAACCTATGTAGGACACGTAAGTTTTAATGTAGCAGATATGTAGGACACGTAAGTTCTAATATAGTAGATATGTAGAACATATGCTAGCGCAACTAACTACTTGCTAAGTGATGCAAATGTACTTATTTGTGACCTGAATATGTGCATATATGTAGAAGCATCCATTTTATCTCCTGACGTAATGTTCTTCTGATCAGGGAATACTGACAGAGACTATAACAAAATTGGCGGCTTCACTTTTTTTTTGTGGAGGCAGATGAGTTCGTGAGAGTTGTCAAATATGAAGGATGGATTTTTCACATTTGTATGAACATCTTTGATTTTATTTATTGTGGAATTCCACGGGTATATTGTTGTGGTCGTCGTCTTCTCAGCTATATAACTAAACTATTTTGCTTTAAAACTTCAATGATTTCATTGCCTGATTTGTGGGAAACTTACTTAAAGGACAAATGGTTGGTGTAATTGGGTCTGATTGAATTGGATCTGCTTATGTTAGAATGATGCTAATAAGTTAGGTTGCCTTGTGCTTTTTGGTGGACAATCTTTCTGAATTTCTTAATTGAAAATAATTATAGTCAGGGTTTTTCTCCTGCTCTACATGTTTCAAAACTTGAGAGTTTCCAGCAATAACAACTTGAACCTTGAGTACTTTTTCCAAGTTTTTCACATACTTGTATTAGCTCAGGAAAATCACCTCTTGGCTAACTCCATCCATTATTCAAAAAAAACGAAATCTACCATATTCCCCTATTGTGTATGAAGTTTATGATTTCTGCTTCAAAAATAGTGTTACTTAAAAGTTTTTTTGTCTTCGATTTTCTTATCAATAGCCACCATCAATGTACTCAAACAGAGGACCCATAGCCAAGCATGTAGCACCTTCGAGGATTGTTACAATTTGCCTATCAAGGCTAAGACAAGACAATCACGAAGATAGAACTAATCAAAGAGGTGATGAATAAGTAAGGGTGAATGACTTCAACTCTGTAGCTGATCAATTTCACCATCAAATTGAGCCTCTATAGAAAAGCAAGTTGCAGCTTTTCTAATTTTGTTATTCAAATCAAATTTACCATGAATGCATGTACTAATTCAAGAATTGAAGAGTCGGGTGAATTTCAAAATCTTTGTGAATTCTTATCAACTTTAGAATTGCAAAATACTGTTAATAACAGGGAAGCTTTTAATGGAAATCAACTTTAGAGTTACAAAATAATGTTAATAGCAAGGAAACTTTTAATGGAAGCATGAAGGACAAGAAGCACCTAAGAGTTATCTTTGTAACGGAGATACCGAATATCTAGGAATATAGCCTACAAACAATTGACTATCATATATATATATATGCATTTACGTTGCAAAAATCTTTTAAATATTGGGTCCGTGCTCACACGGGCCATTTTTATCTAGTCATTTAAGAAAAGAATATCGTACAACTCAAAGTCTTCACCTCTTCATATGGATATATTTATAATCTTGGAGGGCAAAAAAGGCATGTAATTCTATTACTGATAATTATTCAAATTATTCATTTGAATTACAACAAGCCTATTATACTCTCAGTATTACAATACAAAAAGGAATTACATGAAAGAATAATTGAAAATGCAATATTTGAATATAACTAATTCTAACATCTTTTCCTGCCAAAAATGAAAATAGCACAATCTATGTGCTAATATTTGCATCATAAAGAGGGTAAACAATTCAATTAACATATGCTTATCATAAAGAGGGATTTGTTCAGATAATTTATTGAACAAGGTAAATTTGGAAATCAGCAATTAATGACTTCTTGTTTTGTTTTTGGATATTTGAAAAACACTTATTTAAAACCAAATTTAAAAGGAAAAAAGAATCACTCGTTGTAAAATGGAAGGGTTATAGTTTTGAAATAGAGTTCTTTTATATTCTATTTTAATTTGTTTCACTCAATAATTTATGCGTTATATTGTACTGTATTGTATTATTAGTTTAAACACAATATTTATTTTATTTGCTACTTAAATTTTATTATATCGTATCATTTAAATTTATCATTCACTAACGACGAAAAATGTTGTTTTGTGTGACGACGTTTTAGTGTGATCACATCATTTCCTTAATATTTTCTTCTCATTTTATTTTTTACTTATTATTTAATAATTTTGTTTTATTCTTTACATTATTTTTTCATAGTAGCTTCACTCAGCCTGTATCCTACTTTTCTTGTGGATTTATCATTCAAATTATTGAAGTGTGACATTATATAACGACGAAGAACGATACAATTTACCAAATATTATATTTATTAAAAGTTTAATACAATATAAAATAATATAATATAATATAATATATTTGTAGACATCAAAATTTTGTAGACTCTACACGATGAAATTTATTTCAGTCAGAGTTTCTTGGAGACTACTCAACCATAAACACTAATTCATGTGTATATAAAGGGTATTATGTTCCCTTGAAAAGGCATCTCAAATATCCATAGGAAGTCATCCTACATTCGAGAAATACACCACTAATGGCCCTCGAATCATGGAGAAATCTTAGGAGAGAAGAATCAAGGGAGTAATAAATTTGTACCCACATGCTTTTTTTTTCATATTTTATTTATTATTGCAATTTATTTTCAATCACTTTTAAAATTTATTGTAAACAAACTGGCACGCGGACCAAATCTACCCTTCATCTTTTCTATCATAAATCAAATCTGCAAATATGAAGCCAACAACAGTGGAAAATGAGTTCTTTAAGCCCTGTCTTTGAGTTTCATTAAGTCTACACTCCGACAAGCCTTGAAGCAGTGGGCATTTGTAGACATCGAAATTTTGTAGGACTCTACAAGATGAGTCCTATTTTAGTCAAGATTTTTTGGAAGCTACTCTATCCTAAACCCTAGCTTATGCCTATATAAATGGTATTATATTCTCTTAAAGAGGTATCTCAGAAATCCCATAAACTCTTGGACATTCATAAAGATATAAAAATATACGAGCCTACTCATCTCTAAACCCCAATTATATAAAGGATATTATATTCCCTTGAAAAGGCATCTCAAACATTCATAGGGAGATCAAAATATGATGTTATGTTCGAGAAATACGTCACTAACAGCCCTCGAATCATGGGAGTAACAGATTTGTACCCACATACTTATCAATAAAATCTGTTTCTTCATATTTTATTTGTTATTATAATTTATTTTCTATTACTTTAAAAATATATTGTACTATAAACAATATTATGAAACAATACATAATAATAATAAGAGTGTTGCTTTTTGTCAATCAATTCACCTTTTTATCATGCAGTCTTCTACTTATATGGTGGGGGGAGAGGGGGGGCGAACCTTTTAGATATAAAATTATAATATTTATATATAATTAAAATTATTTTTATGTATGTATGTAGTAAATATCAAACTCCCTCCATTAGTTCATATATTGCTTTTTCATATTTCAAAACTTCATTAAAAAAATAATAATTTGACTTCGTCACCGATTACATTAATTACAGCACATGACCATTCGGTCAAAATAATTACCAAAAAAATAATCAGTCCTTGTATAGATATGTATAGTCAATGTATATTTTATGTATACTCAAGTTACATTAAGTTTTAGAGTGTATCATAATGATAGCTCATGTATAAGTAATCTATATTGTATAGTCAATGTATATTTTCTATGACTTTTGATAAGCTTTACTGTATAATCATGTATATTGCTATATTATATAGTCATGTATATATTTTTATAATTTTTAATTACTTTTTCTTATAAATAAAATATAACTATATTATAAATTAATTAGTATATTGTATATATTTGAAATTATTCCACATAAAAAATCATTGAACGTACAGGACGGGCTTATTTATCGTGCTTTACACTTCTTCTCTAGATCGAAGACTAGAAGACCACGTTACACTATTTCAAAAATAGAAAATAACAGCCAACCATTCTAGATTTAAAATGACTTTTAGTTCATCTATTGTTGCTTTCATTTTTAATTGTCATAGAATTCTTCAAGAAAATAACTAAAATGGTCATTAATGGCTGGGTAATACTTTATTTTATTTTGATTCTTAATATATTTTACTCGATTGAAATAATTCTTAATATATGATAAATGTGTTCATTTTAATTCGTAATATATTTTATTTGATTAAAATGGTCCTTGATATATAACAAGGTGTTTATTTTAGTCTTTTATCCTAAAACTAACGGATTTATAAAAAAAAAGTACTAAATTTGACTATGGACCTATGTGACTAACAAAATCCACCAATGTCGTCTTGTTTGTTAGTTTCAAGGGAAAAACTCCATAAAATCTAACACCATTTTTTCTATTTTGTCCAACAAAATTTACAATTTTCTCGTTCCTAAAATATTATTCTATTACCTAATAAAAATTATGTTTTAAGCAAGACAAAATAGTAAATTTGATTTTTAAAAAAAGTAGAGACAATGATGTTAATCATGATTTTTTTTTTGAACTAACAAAGAACACAACAATAATAGATTTTATAAGCCCATGAGGTCTACAACTAAATTCTTCACTTTTGAGGGGATAAAATTTGTTAGTGAAATATATTAAGCATCAAAATGAACACATCTGTCATACATTAAGAACCATTTCAATCAAGTGAAATATATTAAGGATCAAAATAAAACATTATTCATACGCTAAGGACTATATTGGTCATTTTCTCTAGATTTCTTTCAAACTCAACATATATAAATGTGTAATAAGTTGTGTTACCCGAAGTGTGAAAAAACAAATGACATCAATTAAGGTTTACTTGCTCTTGATATCTCTTATGGTAATCAATTTTTCATCCCAAGAGGAGTCAAGATTTGGGCTTGCATATTATGTACCACAACAACAACTTAGTAAGTTTTCTTCATCATCAGTGAAGTACTTGAAGATGTTTGAGACTCTTGGAATGGTTTGCAAGTGTTGTGATGGTGCAAATTTTGAACAAGGAATAAATCAAGATTTGTGTAGTGCTAATTGGGAGGGTTCTTGCCCTAATATTCAATGCTCTCCATGGAAATCTCATTAATTCCTTCCCAATCTTCTGCAAACTTTTCTTCTCTTGTGATTTTTGCGATGGCAATAATTTTGTTTAGAATAAAATATTGTATGGCAATAAATATATTATTTGAAATAAAATATTATAGCTAAATAAATACTTTTGCTTCAAGGTATAAAAAATTATGGCAATAGTTAAAAAGAATAGCCATAAATATTTTGTTATAATAAAATTCCGTAACTAACTCTTAGTTTTTGCCATGAATTTAAATTTATTATAGTGATAACAATCTTTTAGTCGCAGTAAATTATTAGTTAAAAAAATTATCCCACTGTCTCAATTTATGTGACTTTTTCTTATTTTTGAGATTCAAACTAGTCTATCTTTAATCGTAAATTTTTATTTATCTTTTTAATATTTTTGAATTGTCAATTATTATGACTTATAGTTTTTATTTTTAACATAGTTTGTAAACATGCAAATTTCATTTGAAAATATTTGAAGAGTTGACGCGTAAATTCCTGATCAAACTTAAATTGCTTGACTCAAAAAATGAACAGTGCCACATTATGTCACACCCCGGGAAGGTACCGTAGACGTAACTAGCACTCGAAGGCTATCGCTAGCCCCCAAACAAACCATTTAGTCTCATTGCATTCGTTCAATCAACTCATATGCTGAAGATATAAAGAGAATAATATACTATCATTGGATTATCACAATCACTATCATATAAAGTACGAAAGAAGTATCTCAATAGGAAGGAAATGGAAATAATCAATCCCAACATCAACAATCAACTGTTTATGTCTATGAAGCCTCTATAGCTATCCTCTAAGAAGGTACCATGACAGGTCATGCCTACCATAGTCTAATGAAATAATCAAGAGTAAAAGAAAAGATAAATATGTCCCCTGAAAGCAAGGGAGGACTCACCAAGTCTCTGTCTAGAAATCTGCGAACCTTAACGATTAGCTTGTTGAAGTCCTCAGTCTATAGAATCTGCATCATAAAACGACGTAGCGTCAAAGGGGCGTTAGTACATGGAATGTATTGTATGTAAAATGGGTTAAAGTAAATGGAACAATTCAACAATCACTCATCAATCGCCTTTCCTCACCTTAGAGTAAAGGACAAGACTCTATCACCAAACTATTCATCAAACATCAAACAGTCACATCACATCAGAGTTCTATCATCATAAAACCTATCTGAGAGTTTTTATAACCGATAACCACTACCTATGAGCTGGTAATGATACAACGAAGAGATGTCATTGTCACATCCATCCAGTACCTTGCCGGGTAAAGGACGAGTCTGTCAATGGATCCAAAATTCTAAGTCCTCTTTTGGGACAAAGGAAACATTCGATTCACTATTCAATCCTCTCCTACGCTGGCCACGTAGTTAATGAGTACGAATGGAACTCACTCTTACCTATTTCTGTGCTAATACTCCTCCCAGGACTCAATATGCTGATAAGTCTATCAATTCATCAAAAACTTTCATCACTCAACCCCTACGGGCAAGAACACTTACCTCATCTCATCATCTATCAACTCAAAGGGCAAGACTATCTTTTCAAGTCAAGAATAAATATTCACTCAACTCTATCAATATTGTTTTCAGCTATTACAGTCATCAATACACTCACCTCATGACTCAAACCCAGTCAAACATCATATTCAGATAATCAAGGCTCTAGACATCCCCTAAGTTCATTATTCAAGTCTTTACAGAGAGAATTTATAAGGGTTAAATCACAATCACACAATAGTGTATATATAAAGTAAACTTTAAACATGATGTTCATCAGTTTAAGATACAAAATATAATTTAAAGAGTATATTCAAGACATAAAGATAATATTCAAGAATTAAAGATAATGTTCAAGAAAACTTTCAAGAAATCACTATTCAAGACTCTAATTATCAATCTTGCATCCTAACTTTACATTGGGGCACATGGATGAACAATTCCATGCTTTTGGGTAGCCTTTACATACCTGAAAATTTGATATTACCATCGAAGTTTGATGAATACTCGCTTTCTTAGAGAAAATCCTCAATCTTGGTAATTCTTTTAAAGTGAAAGAACTTAGAAGGACATTGGTTAAAAGAATTCTCTTTGAATCTTGAATTCTTGACTTAGACTCTTTAGAGTTCTTGATGAAGAACCATAATTCTTGAAGAAGAAGAAGAAGAGTTAAGAAATCCTTTCTTGGGATTCTTGAATTCGTTTTCTTGAAATCCTAGGTTATGATTTAAAATCCTATTAGAGATTCATGAATAGTTGAAGAAATAAGGTTCTATTAGAGATTCATGAATAGATAAAGAAATTTGGGTTGGGTAGATTAAAATTTATAAATAATAACTTACTTTGAGGAGGAATCTTGAAATCTAATCCTAACTTGATGACTTTCTTGATGATTCTTGAGCGTTTATGTTTAGGAGTGAAGGGAGAGGGTTTTTATTATGAAAACTGATATTTTATACGTTTTGGAGACTATAAATAGACCACCAAAGGTATTAGGATAAAAGTACCCTCGAAATAAAAGAAAAAAATGTCATTGCTTAACCAGTGAGGGTCCGCGTTTGGTCCTCGACGCGGAGCTATCGCAGACCTTCAGACAGCTCTGCACCCTTCACTAAAATGGTCATAACTTTCTTCTCCAAACTCTAATTAAGGCAAAAT
>DF357892.1:103203-114517 GCA_000787875.1 Solanum virginianum | reverse complement strand
ATCAGATGTATTGAAAAGCCAATTCAAATATATTCAATTTGATATATTATGGGTCACCTAACTCATTATACTTGAGGAGATATGGTTATTTGAAGTTGACTCTTCCATCGACTCATACGAACACATAGTTGCTTGAAATTCTTTGGACTTGGCTTGATGTAACAGATCCCTTATGACTCTAAATCACACCTAATATACTTTAAATACTTAAAAATTTATCCTAGCATGTATATACAACCAACGAGTCATTGATTCACCTAAACTCTAGAACTTAAACGCTAAGAAAATTTTTAGCTTAACTTCGTACTAGAGGATTCGTATGACCTTAGATCATCTCCAATTTTATTTCCAAACTAAGAAATTGACGTTAACACCTATACTTAATTAGGAATCATCAATTAAAATCATATATCATTTGAAGGATAACTCAATCTTAACTTAAAAAATTGGGGTGTTACACATAAATAGGGAGAAAAGAGGTTTCAACAATAACAACCATACCCACTAATATCCTACAAGAGGGGATCTGGGGAGAGTAGAGTGTACACAGATTTTACCACTACTTCGTAAAGATAAAAAGATTATTTTGGAAAGACCCTCGACTCAAATGTACCAGTCCCAAATAAAAGAAGAAGAAAATATATATATATATATATATAGAATAACAGCTAAAACGAAGAGCAATGTCAATTCTATAAGATAGAAAAAATAATGAAAGTAGTAAAACAATCGAAGAGTAATAACAACACAATTAATCCTATGGCAAACCTTAAACCATCATAAGACAAGAAAACTTCCTACCTCTACTAGCCTTCTACCCCAATAAGCCGCCTCCACTCTATTCTAATTAAGGTCATGTCCTCGGTGATATGAAGTGACATTTTATCTTGTATAATCATCTCTTTCCAATACTTTTTCGATCTACCCCTACCCCTTCGCATAACTCCAAAATCCAACTTCTTGCACCCCTAACTAGGGCATCGACACACCTCCTTTACACATATCCAAATCATCTCAATCTCGCTTCTCTCATCATTTCTGCCATAGATGTCACTTTCACATTCTCACGAATAACCTCATTCCTAGTTTGTCAATACATCTATCTTAACATTCTTACTTAACAACATGCATCTTCTGAATTAACAACATGCATCTTCTGAATATGTTAGTTTTTGAGCCAACACTCCACCAGATATAGCAAAGGTGGTCTAACCATCTTTCTATAGAACTTAGTTGAATTTAAGTGGCTTATCACACAGTACTCCAGAGGCAAGCATTTATTTCATCCATGTTGTCTCAATGTGATGTGTGACATCATTGTCAATGTTTCCACTAATTTGGATAATGGAATCAAGATATTTAAAAAAAATCTTTTGGGAATAAGTTGCGTGAAAAGCCTCACATCCATGCCCACTTCATCTATCACAATACTAAATTTGCGCTCCAAATATTCTATTTTGCTCCTGTTTAATTTGAACTCTAGAGTTTATCTTCAAACCTTCAACCTATCATAACTCTATCACATATCCTATTAAGCAATACTATGTTATTTGTAAATAATATACCCCATGAAATCTCCTCCTAAATGAATTATATAAGCTCATCCATCACCAAGGCAGAGAGAAAAGGGCTTAGCACAAATCTTTCATATAGTCTAATCTTAACAGGAAAATGCTCTAAGTCTCATCTCGAGTCTTGGCTCCATCGTACATGTCTTTTATCGTCCTAATGAACACCATCGAGACACCTTTATCCTCAAAATATCTCTAGAGGACATCTCTCGGAACTTTGTCGCAAGCCTTCTCAAGATCAATGACACCATATGAAGGTCCTTTTTCTTTTCCCTATATTTTCTCTGCCAGGCGTCGCACAAGATGGATTACTTTAGTAGTTAATCACCCTGACATGAATATGTATTAACTCTCTTAAATGGACACCTCTCCCCTCACCCCTCATATTCACCACTTTTTCTTAGACCTTTATAGCATGATTTTAGCAATTTAATACCTCTATAATTGTTGCAGTTTTGAATAGCACCCTTGTTCTTGTACAATCAAACCATTGTGGCCTTCTTGATTATTTGTCGAACATTTTACTATAATAATCCTTCTTAAGATAAGAAGACCCACTCTCGCAAAACACAAGAGAGATGTTGGATATATAAGTAAGTAGACCTTACCTATTAATGACGTTTTATAAAGTCATGTGAGGCTAGGCCCGAAGCACACAATATTACTAGTGGACTGGATCATTACAGATGGTATTAGAGTCATTCGTGTGTCAGTCTTGCCGATGTGTATCCAAGTTCAACTAAGTTTGGATTCTCTCCTCATGTTAATCCTTCTCTATGAATCTTACTATTTATAATAATGAAAATTAGAAATCCAAACATAATTTATTATCCAATCGATCAAAATAAATAAGGAAGTGCAGCTTTACTTTCATTTAGCCAATTTGTTAAAGGATGGCAGAATCATCGTAAGATACGACTCATTTATTGCTAATGGAAAAATACATATCACCTAAATTCAAAATTACCCCAAGGTCATAATTAATTAACTGATTCTTAGTAGGAAATCTGAAAATTTCAAAAATATTTTGGGCTGCATCTTACTTATCTTTAACTTATTTTGAAGAAAAATTCTCTTTCACTAATAGCGGGTGACAAGAGCAGAATTACACTATGTTTAGGGGGTTTATTTGAACCTTCTTTGGTGAAAAATTATACTATTTATATATGGTTAAAACAGGAGTATGAAAGGTGCACGAAAGTAAGCTTTGAAAAATTTGAACTGTAAGTTTTTACGAAGGGGTTTATGGCTTGTAAGATGAAATACGATCCGTATGTGGGTCCATAGAACCTGGACAGACTTGATAAAAAAAATTAGAATTTTTTAGGAGTCTGACCTACGAAGCCGCCGTTGTATAATAGATGTCGAACTCTCTTTGACTAGCTCGTGTGTACTTTTTCAAATTTTAAACCTCCTTAGTAAAATTCTAACTCCGTCACTGATTAGTGGATGATTATTCCTTTATATGTACATACAGTAGCAGATTTATAACAACGGTCATTATTTATGCCATCATTTTACTAATAGGTTTTGCTACTGATTTTTTCATATTATTCGTCCCTAAAAATATCCAGATAAATAATATCATTTGATTATATATAATTTTTCAATTTTAAATAAATAAATCAACAGGGAGTGCCATTCCAAATTAATGGATCCGAAAAGGTGACGGAATACCGAATCATAATATCAATTGGTCTGAAATGAATATGTCATATTGAATACGTCTCCAACTAATTTCTTTAAAGTTTTGGGATAAAAATCCTTATCATTTTGTTTTATTTAATTAAAAAGAAAATCTCTATTTCCTAAAATAAAAGCATACTCTAGTATTTTATAGTCTGTGAATTGAGAAACTTATTACTCACTCCAGTCCAAGATAATTGATATTTTGGCGATTTAATCCAAATTAAAATAATTAACGTTGCACAGAATGTATTAAATTTATTTTTTCTAACTTTTTGCTTGACAAGTTCCTAATGTATTGTACAAATTTAACGATAATAATGTCAACCTAAAAGGAAAGAAAATCATACCCTCTTACTCTCTCCGCCTTATATTATTTATTTAAAATTAATTCTTAATTTATAAAATAAGATTAAATTAATTAATTTTTTTATTTTTCCCTAGAAATTAATTCTTTTTTAAAATATAAATACTATAAAATTTCAAAAAAGTTTTTTCGTTGTTAATCTTGTGTATTGATAAATAACACAAACAATTATAGTGTGTTAAAAAAAATGTCAAGGGGTAAATTAATAAAAATATCTTATTCATTTATAATTTCTTATATGTATAACAATAACATATTCAGTAAAATTTTACAAGTGGGGTTTGAAGAGGATAAAATGTGAGCAGACCTTACCACTATCTCATAGAAATAAAGAAATTATTTTTGAAAGACTCTCGTTATAATTTCTTATATGTTAAAAATAGAATTAACAAGTAATTAATATAAGACAGAGAAAGTAACTTTTAGGAGTAAGTGAATTATTTAATTCACATATTCAAGCCTAAAACATCAATTATATTAGACGAGAGGAAGTAATAAAAAACTCCCAAACATAATTAATTATGTATTTTAGTAGTTGTTGTATTTTTTATTTATGAAGAAAGGAAAAATTCAACATGTACACTCTGTCATCTCTAGAAGCCCACAATCATAGTAGAGATTAACAAACAGCCTTGCACCTATTCAACTTCAAGAGTACTTCAAAGTTTTCTTAAAAATAATTTTTTTAAAAAAAATAAATCTCACTTTCTTTAATTATAAGAACTTGCATATACATAAATATAAATTTGTCTTCTGCTTCTATAATCACAAGTCTTATAACATGTCTTTATTTAAGGTTTATGTGTTCTTGCTATCTCTTATGTTTATAAATTTCTCATTTCAAGAAGAATCAAGATTTGGATTTGTACATGCTGGAAGACCAATTTCTATACAACATAGTAAGATGTTTTCGTCATCAATAAAGTATTTGAAGATGTTTGAAACACTTGGAATGGTCTGCAAGTGCTGTGATGGTGCAAATTTTGGACAAGAAATAAAGCAAGATTTGTATAGTGCTACTTGGGATGGTTCTTGTTCCAATCTTCAATGCTTTCCTTGGAAATTTCAATGATTTTTTATGGCTTTTTTTCTATGGGTTCTTTTCTTTTCCCTTTTTTTTATATGTAGTATTTTCTACTTATGGGGCTCGATTTTTAAGATAAGTGTTTTCTGGAAACAGTCTCTCTATCTCTATGATACAGTGGTAAGGTCTGCGTACATTTTAACCTCCCTAGACCCCACTTGTGAGATTTCATTGGCTATGTTATTATTGATGTATATCTCAAATTGTCAATTCTACCATATTGGTTGAAGCTCTTCTTATATGGTTTTTGACAATCTTTACGTGTTATGAAATCAGAACAGTTTAATTCTTTGTTTACTCAACTTTTGATCTCAACAATACTTCAGATGTCTAGGTTAGGATACTGGATGGGTGTTGAGTTCACTTTGGTTGAGGGGATGAATTATTATTTTCTTATATACAACAACAATAATAATATATTCAGTAGAATTTCACAAGTAAAATTATTATTTTCTTATATAGTGTTGAATAATTTTTATTTCGCAAGATACTTTTAGAGTTGAATTAGGTGTCAGCAGATTAATTTTTGTAAGTGTACAAGGGGCTTTTGCTTTGTGTATACATATTCACAGAGATTCAGTGGCTAAAAAAACAGGCTGTCCTTTTTTGTTTTACACAAGATTTTTTTCTGTCATTCTTGCAACTTATTTAATTTGGTGTGGGCATATGGAAAGAATAAGAAAAAAAGAATAGAGAATTATAAATTAAGCTCATTTATAATGAATAGAAGAAATTAATTCTATGAAAGTATATTCTAAGCCTCTATTATTTTTTTAAATTAGTTAACAAAATTTTCGTCAATTCATGGAATATGTTGTTATTAGGAGGATAACATTTATGAAGCAACCTACAATTATAGAATTTTACGTCAAATTTAATACAGCTATAGAATTTTATGTCAAATTTAATACAGTTTTAGAATTTTACGTTAAATTTAATATATTTAAATTTTTAATCAATTTTAAATATCTATCTTCCTGAAATATTATTTTTTTGTCGTTATGGTACAATTAGTTATGGATTTATTAGTAATGTATTAATCTTCTTCAATCTTTAATTCATGAAGTATGAAAATCAAGTGAGATTTTAATATTAACAAGTATATTGTTTTTGTTTATAACATAAGAAGTAACGAACAAAATATATAGTTCGTATAATTTTTATTAATAACGACTAAATAAAATAAATTAAAAAGAGTAGATTTTATGCTAATATACCGGTTAAAATATTTTGAAACTCAAATTAAATTTTTTTTGATAGAAACTCAAATTATCATATGCAAAGTTAGATAGCACAGGTTTTTTTCTTCTCAAATAAATAAGAAATTAATTAGTAGTAACAAAATGTACTGGATTTTGAAATATTCTCAACTATTACAAAAGCATGAAATAGTCATTTCCTCCGTAATACTAAATTAATGTCAAGAACTTATTTTCTATGTAGTTATAGACCACTAATTTCCTTTATACGTATTAATGAGCAGTTGGTGGTTCAATTTTTTAAAAGATGAGTCAACAGATGTACCTTTCCAAATTAATGATTTAATAATAATTAGGAGGGGGGATGGAAGAGATTTTATTTCCGTTTAAACTTGATGTACAAATAAACTAAATTGAATTTTTATTTATAGATGAAACAAATTTGATGTGAGACTTATTAGAAGTTGCTTGCTTAAACTATTCGCGACACATCTGATTGAATTACTTGTAAGTTATTTGCTTGATTACAAATCTAAAGAATTTGCTCACAAGTTGCCTGCTTAAATTACTTGTAAATTATCGATTTGATTTTAAGCTTTGTAGTTGTATATGTAAGATTTTAAGCTTCTAAATTTTATTGGCTATCTACAAGACCTCCCTAACAAACTTCTATTTTTCCTCAAAAATATTTTAGAAGCTCCTATTGTTCTTCTGTGTACAGTTGTTAATTACTTGGGTTGTGTTTTGGATGAAAAAAGAACAATTTGGGCCGGATCTAGCTGCAGACGGGCCCAACTAAGTTGAGATGATTGGGCCGGGTTTGCTATGGTCCATGAACTCAAAGAGATGGCCTTCTATTTGGATCTCAAGACTTCCCACTTGTCTCTCTCCCTTATTCCTTTGTCGTTGATGGAGCGGTTGAAAATCAAATCAAAAACAATAATTTAAATTGAAAAAAACTTATTGATTTAGCGATTTTAGTGGTGATTTTGATTTTTTTAATTATCAAATTAAGATTCTTATCGGTTTGTGGTTTTTCTTAAAGGGATAACTGATAACCTGATAGTAAATTATATTTATTAGATCTATAAAGTTATTGAAGTAGAGTTTAGTTCATACTTTTCTTTTTGTTTGTCTCAAACACTCAATTATTCTACAATATGCTAGTATTTGCTTCGGAACAAAATGAAATCTATCAACTCATATACATAATTTAATTTTGATTTTTTACTTTGTTTTTATGTGATTTTTGTGTATGTGTATCGTAACATATTGACAATCAATAATCAAACTGATAATAATCAATAATCGATAATCAATATCATAATGTCTACAATAATTTAATATATTTACAAATCAATAACTAATAAATAAAATCAATAAATCTCACGGTCAAACCAAACTGATCAATATACCATTCTAGTCATTGACATCATTTTCTTCTCCAATAGAATAATGGGACAATTTGTCGTCAATGGGAAGAGTTTATTATTTGGGTTTTTATTCTGAATTTATAGTTGATAGCGATAATAATTTTTTTATCAACTATTATAGATTGATAAGACTTAAAATAGGTATCGATCAAAGTTTTAAAAAAATTATATACAACGGACTATTCGATAAATCGCTCTAGTTAGGAAGATCACAAAAATTGTGATGAAATAGAAATACTTCATTATTTTTAATTAACAATTTTGAATTTAAACTTTTTTCAACTAAACAATTATCTTTCTTAAAAAGCATTTCACTTTCAAAATACGAATTTTTTTATAAAATCAAATTAATCGAATTTCAAATAACACCCAAAGGAAAAAAAAAAAAAAAGAGGTAGTGGGGGTTAGTATTGTAAATTGAATCGATGGTGTTAAGCATGTGGCAAAATATTGGACAGATGTCGATCATGCGGCCCCCCTCGGTACAACTGAAAACGTAGGACCCTCTTCTTTTCACTTTGTCATCCTCACCTGCTTGTCCGTTTATCCATTTACTAGGACCCACATATTATCTCAATCTTTGATTCTTTTTCTCGGAGAAATTTTTTTTTATTATTATTTTTCACCTAGAGTCCAAAGTTTGTATAGCCCCGATTAAATTTAGATTATGTATTATTTATTTGAGGGTAATGCTTTCAACAGAATTTTTTTAATACTCAGGGCTCGAATTCGAAATCTCTGATTAAAAGTGAAACGCTCTCACCAGTACATCACTACTCATATTGATCTCGAAGAAATATTTAGTGTAATACTTCCTCCTCTCATTTCATGTGATATTTTTTAAATTTAATATGATACTTTTTGTATTTTATTTTATGTGATTTTTTTTGGTCTATCTCAGAAAGGATATTCTTATTCTAATTGAAAATAATTTAATTTTAAAATTTCTTTTTTATTTTTAATAAAATAATTTTCAATCACACGAATATCTAAGAATGATTTTAGATCACAAATTTTAAAAGTCATTTTTTTTTTCTTAAACTCCATATTAAGTCAAAGAATACTACATAAAATAAGATGGAGGGCATATTTAATTATAGTAAAACAATAATCTTTTGGAACGAACTAAAAAAAAAAAGAGATAGAATAATACATAAAATGGTACTAAAGAAATATAATTTCGTTCGTTTCAATTTATGCGAGATAATTTGATCTAATATAAATTTTTTTAAAACATTTAAATTTATAACTTTTTAATATATATATTAATTATTTTATTAAGAGAAAAAATATTTAAAATAAATTATTAAAATGTGTCATAATTTTTGGAGACCGACCAAAAAAGTAAATTATAAAAATTTAAACGAAAAAAGGTAGAAATATATAGTACTATGCCAATTTCCACCTACTAACCATCCTAGTTTTCTTTCTTTTCTCGTGTACCTTTTTTTTTTTTTTTAATATATAAAGTATTATATCATTTATTATTTTCTATTTTGAGAACGTAAATTTTGTTTCTATTGTGAAGTTTGTATTCGAATTTGCATTGTCAACTGGCTTTAGAAGTATTTGTTTGTGTAACGTATCAAAAATCCTCACAAACAGATGAATCTTACGTTGTCAATTTTGTCCCACATGTTTACCGGTAAAACCAAATTGTTAAATTTATCAAAGTAATTTAAAAATTCACGAGTTGTATTAATTTAGCAATGAAATAATAATAAGAATAAGATATACGATCGTAAAAATAATAAAATTGGTGAGTTGTTCGTGATTTTTTTATTTCAATTTATATGACTTATTCTTTTTACGTTATTCTAATAAAAATATCATATTTATATATTTAATAATAATTTAATTTTTAAAATATTTATAATTTATTTTAAATCACACATTTCAAAACGTATTCTTTCTTTAATATACATGTAACTTATATTATATTTTTCTAATACATAAACTAAGTAAATTGAAAAATCTTTTTTCTCTTTTAAACAACGACAAGGTTCATATTTCGACAAACTTTTATGTCCATGAATTCAAAGTCAAAGAAACCTTTATGATTTTGGAGTGGCCCTTGCGCTGTCCCACTGTTAAAGATAAGATTTACTATTATCTGATTTAGTAGAATAGAAAAACAAAAGACAATATCCGTAAGTTTTGACCAATTTAATAAATAAGGTTTTCTTTTTCATTTTAAAAAATTTATTTATCTTATTTTACTTTGATATAATTTTAAAAAAAAAATCCATGATTTTAGCTTTATATAGAATGTATCAAAATATTCAATAATTTTATGGCCTAAAATATGACATGTGAAAGCTATAATTAGAGTGTTGTTAAAAAAAGAGGACACTCCTTTTGAAATAAATTATGGGCATATTTGTTTTCATTGAGATGTTGTCTCGAGATTTGAATATCGAATTATTAAGATTATTTATTATTTAATGTTTGAATGTACATAATCTATTTATATACATGATAAATATATCATTTAAATAAAAAGTAATAAAATATTAAAAAAATAAATTAAAAAATCAATATTTGATTTAAATAATGAAACATTTATACTTGCTAAAAAATGCACATATAGTGCTGATAGAATGTAAATGTCGAAAGTGACTAATAGTAATTGATATATATGATTCCAACAGTTGTATAATTAGACAATAAGGGAACTCCAAATAAAATGGTAAAATCAGTTATAGATTTCGCAAATATAAATATGTAATGGAGGATAATTAAAGCACTATAGCATAAATACAATAAGATATATAGGATGATAGTGAAGATAGTTTATGGTGATAATGGTGATGGTAATATAATAGTTTTAGTGGCTATTAATTACGGTGGAGGTGATTGGTATGTATTGTGGTGACTAACATAATAATGGAGATTGATAGCAATGTTGTGTATTGTAATAATGAAGTGATTACTGTTAGTAGTTGATGATATTGATGGTGATCGTTGAAGAATGTATGATGGTTGATGATGTGTTTGTGGTAGTTATATAATGATGTAGGCAGTTGGTAGGATGAGAAACTGACCATAGTGGTGATAATGATTGATAATTGTGGTGCGGTAACAGCAACAATGGTAGTGGTAATTGAAATATATATAGTGGTAGTGATGATAACAAGTTTATTGATTCGCGAGACAAGTGCGGCCGTGTAGTTGGGAATCAAAAACCCTTGTTCATTCAACTGAAGAATACAAATATTTATAGGATACAGATAAACCCTACGTAAAGCCCTAAAGACCATAGGCGCATTATCTACACTTAATGAATATCAATACATATTTACATAATACCAATACTAACACCCCCCCCCTCAAGTTGGAGCATGGGGATTAAAGATGCCCAACTTGCTAAGAAGGAAAAGAAATTGCCGTTGACCAAGAGCTTTGGTGAAGATATCGGCTATCTGATCACTGGTAGAGACATGACAAGTAGTGAGGAGTCCGTCCTGAATTGCGTTCACGAACGTAGTGGCAGCCAACTTCAATGTGAAGCGCAGAGCGATTGTCACACATCAGGGCTATGGGGCGCGGATGTCCAATCCCAAGGGTGAGCAGAAGACCTTTAAGCCATTTAATCTCTGCTGTGACCGCAACCATGAATCGGTATTCGGCCTCGGCAGATGAGCGGGAAACAATGTGTTGCTTCTTTGTCTTCCAAGAAACAGGAGAGCTGCCAAGAAAGATGATCCAACCACTAAGAGAGCGTCGGGTAAGAGGACAACTTGCCCAATCTGAGTCGCACCAGGCCTGCAGCTGGAGATCCGATGAGTATGGGAGAAGAATTCCTTGGCCAGGCGCGCTCTTGAGGTAACGAACTACACCAACAGCAGCATGCCAATGTTCTTGATGCGGTGCCTGCATAAACTGAGATAAAATGTGAACTGCATAAGCCAAGTCCGGGCGAGTAAAAGACAAGTATATAAGCCGCCCCACGAGACGGCGATATGATTCGGGAT